>CM065734.1:5664346-5684346 GCA_033310375.1 Conus canariensis
TTAATCGCTTTTTGCATGCTTCTATTATTTATTGCCTTGTCTTATTTTGCATTGTTGACATTACTCAGCGCGAGGACCGGATGTAAAAAAAAAAAAAAAAAAAAAAGCAAAAAAAAAAAGCACGCCACTGCTTGTCTATTATCCTCGTAAATACAGAATTTTGTATTGTATTGTTACGTGTGTGTGTGTGTGTGTGTGTGTGTGTGTGTGTGTGTGTGTGTGTGTGTGTGTGTGTGTGTGTGTGTGTGTGAGAGAGAGAGGGGAGAGAGACAGACAGACAGACAGACAGACAGAGACACTTCAGACAGTCACAGTGAACAATGTTGATCTTGGTAATAGAGAAAGACATACAACCATGCATCCTCCGTTCAAGAGTGGCTGTGTGTGACCCGAGGGAAAAGGGACAGCAGCGGGAGGGGCTGTGTGACCCGAGGGAAAGGGGAGAGCAGTGGGAGGGGCTGTGTGACCCGAGGGAAAGGGGAGAGCAGCGGGAGGGGCTGTGTGACCCGAGGGAAAGGGGAGAGCAGCGGGAGGGGCTGTGTGACCCGAGGGAAAGGGGAGAGCAGTGGGAGGGGCTGTGTGACCCGAGGGAAAGGGGAGAGCAGCGGGAGGGGCTGTGTGACCCGAGGGAAAGGGGAGAGCAGTGAGAGGGGTTGTGTCAAGAGGCCTGCAGTTCCGCTCCACTTTGTTGTTGGGTCTCCGTGGTCCTAGTCCACTTGGTCGTTTTGGGCACAAACGCCTCTTACACATGACAAGTTTCGGATTTCGCTCCCACTGCCGGTTACAACTTACCCTAGTCAGTACATACAAAACACCACACAGGCAGTCGGCTGAATCTTTGTGGTCAGTGTATTTAGACCCCGTTGTGAGGAATTCAGTGCTCATGTGTCAAAATGTCATGTATTGCGCTCCTGTAGACATGTGTAAGAGAAAGCAGGAGTTAGTGTCCTAAAGTCTCTTTTGGAGGGAGTACGGGACATCGAATTTCATTCTGTGCGTGGGCGTAAGCAACAATAGGCTTTACATCGGTGGGCGTCTGCCGCGGAAATGTAGAACTCGTGACCCTAACTGACAGATGCTAAACTCTCTGTCATTTTAGGCCTGATTTCTACTTACAGTCGTGTACAACTCTTTATATCAGTTAGCAGATTCTGAACTTTCTGTCATCATTTAAAAAAAAATTCATCAGTATTATATGGACACCTTTTTCTGTATACTGGAATGACATCTGGAGAAAACAAAAAGGTCACAGTCCGATGCAACAATAGACCACATGTTGAAGCCATCTGAGTGGCCTGGTTGCTTTAACAATGATCATTGTGTACTGAAGCGTCGTTACGTATACGACCTCAATGCTGAATGGCAACTGTGTTCAGAACCACAGCGTGGCCACCGCCTATTCTTTATGGTGATAGTGGACAGACCATCAGTTCGGGAGCATCGTGCGGACCATTTCTTCTACGGTGGCGGTGCACAGGACATCGCTTTTGGAGACACTACCTGGAGCATTTCATGTGAAACACTCGAGGACTCCACTGAAAGAGTATGAGTCTTTATAGTCACTGAAGGCAGACCAGAGAGCATAGTCTTTATACGTACTGTGGACAGGCCATTGCACTGAAGAAATTGTGGGGACCATTTCATGACGAACATACTTATTCATTCAAGGACACTGCTCAGGGAGTATTTCTCAACCCAGTTGTTTCTTTTTCCATGACGTCAGATCCATTAGGACACAGGCTGCCCCTCTGTCGGTGTGAAAAGACACTCAATGAATGTTGAAAGACAGTTGGTGAGCGTTAGAGGACAGTTGGTGAAGATTGAACAGTCAGTGAATGTTAAAGGACAGTTGGTGAGCATTTGAGGACAGTTGGTGAAGACTGAACAGTCAGTGAATGTTAAAGGACAGTTGGTGAGCGTTTTGAGAACAGTTGGTGAAGACTGAACAGTCAGTGAACGTTAAAGGACAGTTGCTGAGCGTTAAAGGACAGTTGGTGAAGATTGAACAGTCAGTGAATGTTAAAGGACAGTTGGTGAGCGTTTGAGAACAGTTGGTGAAGATTGAACAGTCAGTGAACGTTAAAGGACAGTTGCTGAGCGTTAAAAGACAGTTGGTGAAGATTGAACAGTCAGTGAACGTTAAAGGACAGTTGCTGAGCGTTAAAGGACAGTTGGTGAAGATTGAACAGTCAGTGAACGTTAAAGGACAGTTGCTGAGCGTTAAAGGACAGTTGGTGAAGACTGAACAGTCAGTGAATGGTAAAGAACAGTTTGATGAGAGTCATAAAGGACAGTGAGTGGGGGTTGAAGGACAGTCGGTGGGTGTTGAAGGGCACATAGAGGACTTCAGGGACAAAACTCCGCTCCGAGCCAGTGAGAGAGAACCATGTTCAAGGCCCACATGGAGCGAAGGGGGAGACAATCATGGTCCATGGCAGGTACATCTTTCTTTTCTCTTTCTGTCAGTTTCCGAGAATAAGAAGGGGATGGATGAATGAATCAATTAATCAACCAATCTATGACTCAACCGATCAAATTAATGAAATAATTAGTTGCTTCTTTGTGTCTTCGGTGCAAGACGATAGTCCAGAGTAAGTTAACTCCCCTGAGCTGCCTTGCGGGTTGATGGACTGCTCGGACCAACCCGACAGAGGATAGCGGTCATTTAGAAATAGAAAGAAAGAAGGAAAGAAAGAAAGGAAAAGAAAGAAAGAAAAGAAAGAAAACGAAAAAACGAAAAAAGAAAGAAAGAAAGAAAAAAAAAAAAAGAAAGAAGAAGAAAGAAAGAAAGAAAGAAAGAAAGGACCAAATTTGTCGTATACTGAACGATGTGACTTTTAATGACAGAATAAAGTGCTGTTCGGTGAATGCATGTCATGAGTACAAACTTCATGGCTTCATAGTATCAACAGGGCATGCTACTACTACTACTACTACTACTACTACTACTACTACTACTACTACTACTACTACTACTACTACTACGATGACGACGCTTGCCACACCATCACCACACCACCACCACCACCACCACCATCACTACCACTATCACTATTGCTACTGCTGTTACTACTACAGCGACATGTGCTGCTTTTTTTTCTACTACTGCTACTGCTACTACCACTGCCGCTGCTGCTGCTGCTACTACTGCTGCTGTTGGTGCTGCCACTACTAGCACTGCTACTGCTGCTGTTGCTGCTGCTGATACTACTAGTACTACTGCTGCTGCTGCTTCAGCTACTACTACTACTGCTGCTATTACTACTACTACTACTACTGCTGCTGCTGCTGCTACTACTACTACTACTACTGCTACTCAAATAAGGGAATGATTATGTGAAAAGAGAACTTACATCAGGTATACACTTAGGTAAATGTACCATGGACTGAAGGATAGAACATCATACAAACAAGCAAACATAATAATGTGTAAAAGCTAAACAACCGCGCATTACGTGCATTAATTGCACGTCCGATATGATCACACGTCACATTCTTCATACTAGCTGGTAAAACAATGATAATATTCATTAAGAATGAGATCACGGTACATTTTTTTGTTTTCATGTTTAACTTTGTTTGTATTCTTTCTTTGTTCTAATTTTTTTTTTTCTCATGCGTGCGATGTGTGTGTGTGTGTGTGTGTGTGTGTGTGTGTGTGTGTGTGTGTGTGTGTGTGTGTGTGTGTGTGTTTGTTTCCTTCTTTCTTCTAATTTCTGGTAAAGATGGGAAACAAGAAGAAAAAAACAGTACCAGCATGAGGTATAAAAAATACGAATAAAAACCAGTAGGAAAAAATCCTATGTTGTAGCAACAGCAACAGCAGCCGGGAAGAATGATGACAGGAGAATTGCTGACACATGCAAGTCACGTGACACACATTGTTACGGACTTACTGCCAGAATCTCAGTCCGCCGGAGACATGCCTAGTCTGACGTACCTTTCGTTTGACCCTGGTGAAAAATAAAATAATTGTAATAACAATACTCAGGTTAATTAATAAAGATCGTGTCATTGTAATGATGAGTTTCATTAGAAATCAGTGCCATGGAGTCACAGCTGGCCGACGTGATTTCAACCGCCATGAACTCTGAACTTTTTTTAAATTTATTTATTTATTTTTTTAACTTTACATTCTCTGGAATCTGGAAGGTGAAGAAGCATTCCTTGTCATGTACCACTCACAGTGAAACATGTTCTTCTAGAGTGTTGGGACTTGCACGACGTGAGACATGAACATTTTTACAGCAGACTCCATGAAAACCTTGTTCAGAGATGGCCCATCTAATAATTATGATCTTTGAATTTCTGAAAGAGATTAACATTTTTCATCTGATCTAAGATTTTACGGAGGAAAGATTTTTTTAACAAAATTTCCGGTGTGTTTTTAGGTGTCAAGGGTTGTGAGAATGATTAAAAAAAAAAAAAAATGACTTGTGAGCTGACTTAAAGTTGACTGATACAGCCCTTTGCGGTCGGCTGGGCTATAAGCAACACTACCTTGCCTTACCTAGTTACAAAACTCTTCTTGCCTGGGTTTCCGTTCATGTTGGCAGTCAGTTCAAAGAGGTGGCTGATCATCTTGCAATGAATGCCAGAAATAAAGAAGCGCTGTCCACGTTGTCTCTTGTGAGTTGACTCCGTTCTCTCTCTCTCTTCTCTCTCTCTCTCTCTCTCTCTCTCTCTCTCTCTCTCTCTCTCTCTCTCTCTCTCTCTCTTCTTGTTCAGTTATGTTCCACCAGAGGTGGTTTTTTTTTAGTTTTACAGAGAGATAGCTATTGTGAATTTGCTTTAGGATTTTTTTTTTTTTTTTTTCGTTTTAACATGAAAATCTTAAATGCGGAAAGGAACAGTCCGTTAACAGTCTGTCGTCTGTGATTAGTTCCAGTTCCAGAAGGGAACGATAAACAGGCAATAACAGACAAGGGTAACTCTTGTTCCTCTGATGAGATCATTATATACCCATTACCCCAAACGAAGCTTACCCTCTTTGTGTACATTTTTAACATGCTTGGAATGCACCGCTTTGTCCCCTCCCCCCCCCCCCCCACTCCTCCCTCCACCCTCTGTTTTGTTTTTGTTTGGTTTGTTGTTTGTTTACTTGCAATGCTGGGATATCAGTGGATTTACCGACACCGAAGCATCGAACATTTTATTGTCATAACTTCTTTACTCTGCCTCTTTTTACTTACCATCTTAGATTAATGGTAGACGCATCATTTGCTTTACAGCTAGACGTACCATTCTCAACCCCCCCCCCACCCCCACCCCCACCTTCACCAACACACATACACCACATCTTCCCCTCTACCCCCCCTCCCCCCTCCTCCCCCCCCTAAACAACCCATTTCTACACAAGAAACGTTTGATAATTTTCATGTATTTGTTCACCGGTAAGAGATAAACGCTTGTAGAGCAGCAAACAAAACTGGCAATGTTTCAGTAACCTTCCGGGGATTAATTATTCTAAAAAATAAAAAAAATAAAATTAAAAAAAGGTCATTCGACGACCGAAAAATTCAACTGCAAGCAAAAATACTCATTGCCATTTGCTACCTTTTCTTTTGAATAACTAAACTGAATACAGTGAAATAAAATGTCAGAAAAAACCTGAAATAATTACTCTAAACCAGAATTTGTCATATGCTTATTTACTGTACTTTTTGGTTCATTATGATATTTGGTTTCAATGACTGAAAGCTAGCACGATGTTAACCGTGTATTTTGTGTAAATAAATACCATTTTAACTATTGTTTACTGTGTTCCGGATCCTTGACTCCACACAGATATTATTGTTAGGAGTCATTATTTGTTAACCAATTTTACTGGATGGTCTGTTTCAACAACCATAAACTAAGCGAAGTATTTATCGTGTGCTTTGTTTGAATAAATGCATACTATGTTTACCATGCCTTTAGTGTTGAAGGTGTGCTTCGTGTCAAACAATTATGCATGAAAACAATGTTTACTGCATGTTTTTTGTCAATAACTCTAAAGTAATTAATGTTTTGTGTGAAGAACTAAAAACAATAAACTGTCACTGCGTGTTTTGTGTCAATAACTCTACAGAAATATTACGGTTAATTAACTAAACTGGTTTCCCTTGTTTTCAGGTGTGAACAGCGATGTCATAAGAAGACAGGAGAAGGATGATTCATATGCGCAGCGTACAGTCTCAAGAGTCCTTAGTTTTCCGTGTCGCGAATTTTGATCTAGAATAGCTGTAACTCAAAGCTGGTCATTTGTTTGTTTGTTTGTTTTATATATATATATATATATATATATATATATATATAAATATTTATCGGTTGATTATTCAAAGCTTTGAAAGACGTGCATTCACATTGTGTGGAACGAAAAGCAGGATAAGAACATCTGGAAGATTCAAAATGAAACTTTAAAAAATAAAACTGTAAAGACATAAATCTATAAAACCAAGGTGGCTCAAGCACACTGACATCAGTACATTAATGAGAGTCTTCTTTATTTTTATTTATTTATTTTTTTTTATAGCGCCTGTCCTTGGTTAGAGACCAAGCTCTAAGCGCCTTACACTCCACGCTCTCGTTTACTCAACGGGCTGTCTATCTGGGTAGAGCCGACAGAAGAGCTGCCTGCTGGTGCTACATTCAGTTGCGTCCCTCGTCATTCAGTTTGTCAGTCACTCACTTTTTTTTATTCATTCTTTCGTACTTCCGAGACGTGCTTATGTGTATACGTATTAACCATATATCAACGGCTAAACAGGCCTTCTCTTCCGAAAGTGGGTGATGGGATTTTACGTGTGAGCAAGATGTTAAGCGTGTGTTCATAGATGAACCTCGGTTTACAGTCTTATTCCAAAGACTTTTTTGGGGGAATGGAGACAAAACTAATGTCAACTCCGAGGAAAAGTCACTCTTCACCAAAACGTCCCGACGTCAAATCGAACTTAAACCCTTGGATCATGGGTCCGGCGCAACTGATGCATTCCGGCCTCCAGAAATACACTCTATTTAAACATTGAAATAGCCAATCATAAATAAATGAATATTCCGACCAGAACTCATAAATGCATCGGGAAACTCATCGATGAATTGGAAAACTCATCAATGTATTGAAAAACTCATCAATGTATTGATGAACTTAACAATATATTGAAAAACCCAACAACTTATTGAGAACTCTTCAATGTATTGAAGAACTTATAATAATCTTATTGAAAAAAAAATTCTAGAAAAAAAATCAGCAATTTCTTAGAAAACCCATCAATTTAATATATAAAAAAAAGTCATCAATGTATTGATCATTAATCAATGTATTAAGAAAAATAATCAATGTACTGAAAAAAACCCGACAATGTTTGGAAAAACTTACCAATGTATTGAAAAACAGAACAATCATGAACCAGCAGTTGCCTGTTAGTACAGTTAACGCAATATTATTGTAGACTCACGTTTTGGACTCCTGTACAGATATTGCTCCTTTGTG
Source organism: Conus canariensis (assembly GCA_033310375.1). Taxonomy (NCBI): domain Eukaryota; kingdom Metazoa; phylum Mollusca; class Gastropoda; order Neogastropoda; family Conidae; genus Conus; species Conus canariensis. Next base: position 5,671,818 of record CM065734.1, read on the forward strand.
AATAGACGGGAATCGACCTGCTCTCTTCCAAGAATTTCCCAAGTTCGGTTCTTTCTTTCTTTCTCTCTTTCTTTCCTTCTTTTTTTTTCTTTTTTCTTTTGCCACTTGTTTAGGCTCACCAAAAGTAAAATGTCACAGTATGGGTTCAGGCTCTTTAATTACCATAAAGCTCATGTTAAACTTTTCTGTATGCCTTGAATATTGTTGAAAACTTGTGTCTGATTCAAATCTAGTTTTCTTTATAAAATCTTCTATTAAAGAAAGTCCTACCATCGTAAACATCAAAACTGATGTATAACTAAGATCTGATCTTTCTACCCGTAGAAAAACTACTAATATTGCTATCTCTGCTACAACTACTACTGCTGCTGCTGCTGCTGCTGTTTCTATACTACTACTACTAGTATCGATAACGATAGAATTAAGGATAATATGACCAGATGTATATGAAAATGGAATAATACCTTAGAAAAAAATGGCATGTTGGTATGTGGCGGGCTTGAGTTGAATATGAAGAAGCCTGGCTTTTCATCACCCTAGCGATGAAATAGGCCTACCAGAGGTGGTTTCCGCTGTGAATTGTTGCATACTGATTTTGCGGCTGCAGATCTTTCTCCCCCCCCCCCCTCCCTTACCCCTTCCTCTTACCTTCCCTCCTCCCTCTGCCATCTTCGAAGGATGGTATTACTCTCAAGGTCGAATGGCAGGACAGGAGGTACTTTTACTGGAATCGGAGACGGATTCTTCTTCTTCTGCGTTCCCTGGTCATGCTGGTCAGATACAAAGTCCGGTAGCTTGGGTAAAGTCAGCGGTCCGTCGGAGTGAGTCTACCGTTCCCCCACAGCTTTTCTTGGAGTTCCACTGCACCGGGCCAAAATCACGCCGCAGGCTGTCGAAAGTGGGACAGGACTGAAGTACGTGGGCTGGGTTTTGTGGACCAGTGCCACATGGGCACTCATCTGTGTGCGATATGTTCAAGCGATAGAGGTGGGAGAGCAACTGACAGTGTCCAGTTCTTAGTCTGAAGATGGCGACTTGTTGGGCACGTTTCAAGATGGGGAATGTCATCCTTCTCTGCCTCCACCTGTAGTCTTTCTCTCCATGCTGTCCTGAACTGGCTGCGGATGATGGTCTTCGCCTCTCTGTAGGATACAGCATGGGCTATCTGGTCTAGAGACGGATGATTTTCTTCCTTTTCTGTAGTTAGTTTCAAAGTGAAGAGGTGACTGCAGGTGGAAATTGTCTTGTAATTCGTTTCGTCCTTGTTATCTGGGGGATAACTAACTGTAAAGTTGCAGCTGAAATTCCCTTTCTATGTTTTAATCCTTTGCTGCTGGGATGAAGAAGTAAAAAAAAAAAACTTTGCTGGACAGGGTTGCTGAGCAACTTTGACAAAAGATAGAAAAGAAAAAGGAGAGAGAGAGAGAGAGAGAGAGAGAGAAAAAAAAGTAAAGAGTAAGAAACTGTGCAGTGCTAGGGTGGGCCAGAAATGTCTGGGTGGAGAACCTTGAGGGAGGGCGTGGATCCAGAACCGTCACCGTGCTGGGGTTGGGGACCTGCCGCTGCGGAATGAGAGGAACCACGTACGCTGCTGCCGCGAGCTTTGTGGTTGTATCGGTTTATAGCGTTTGTTACATCTTTTTCCCTCTTTGTCTGTCTGTCTGCCTGTCTGTCTGTCTGTCTGTCTGTCTCTCTCGCTCTGTGGTTGTGTGTGTGTGTGTGTGTGTGTGTGTGTGTGTGTGTGTGTGTGTGTGTGTGTAACTCTCTCTCTCTCTCTCTCTCTCTCTCTCTCTCTCTCTCTCTCTCTCTCTGTTGTATGCACTCACTCTGCCCTCGCTGTTGCCGGCGGGAAGACACGCATTGAGAAGAAACAATGAAAATATTCAGAACGGAAACAGAGTGAGAGACAAGGAGAGAGAAATATGAGAAGCGAGGAAGGGAGACGGAGGGGGGGGGGGGGGGGGGGGGGGGGGGGGGGGGTAGGGGGGGGGTGAGGTGGAAGTAGAGAGGGAGGTGGGGCGAGAAGGAAAATTGTGAGGGAGTGTAGGATGACGGCTGCGCGAGAAGGAGACTCTGTGCAGGTCCAGAGTTCGCACTAAAATGACTGGCTGCGCGCACGACGTGCAGCCGCACACACACACACACACACACACACACACACACACAACACCACAACACACACACACACACACACACACACACACACACACACCACGCATGCTCGCACGCACGCACGCACGCACACACACTACACACAGACAGACACGCACACACCGATATTGTCGGATCCGATATTGAGAGTCATGAAACCCTCACACGCACGCACGCACGCACGCGCGCGCGCGCGCGCGCACACACCACACACACCACATACCTGCGCGCGCGCGCGCAAACACACACACACACACACACACACACACACACACACACACACACACACACACACACACACACACACACACCGATATTATCGGATGCAATATTCACAGTCATGAAACCGAAGGTTTCTAAAACTGTAAGCAATGCAGAGATCAAGCTATGAACCGAACACGAAACAGACATGACAGTGAACATGTTTGCCACTGTTCCAGCATGATTGCTATACAGCTTTTTGCGCACACACACACACGTGTGTGTGTGTGTATGTGTGTGTGTGTGTGTGTGTGTGTGTGTGTGTGTGTGTGTGTGTGTGTGTGTGTGTGTGTGTTATTGTGTGTGTTTGTGTGTGTGTGTGTGTGTGTTCATGTGTATGTGTGTGTGTGTGTGTGCATGAGCGTGTGTGTGCGTGCATATGCGTGCGCGCGCGCGGCGCGGCGCGCGCGGTGTGTGTGTGTGTGTGTGTGAGTGCGTGCGTGCGTGCGTGCGCGTGCCCGCGCACTGCGAATCAGGCTCAGAGAAGAAGGGTTAGGAATGCACGCATCACGTCGACCCCTCATTCTGGCTGCTGACTAGCGTGTCATTCCTCGCCTTGCCCTGAAGACTCGGCAGTCAACAACAAAGCACCCCTACTCTTGCCAAGTCCCTCAATGCACAGCACGTGTGTGGGACACCCCTGCTGAACCTTCAACCACCTCTCCCCCCCCCCTTCTCCTCCAGCTCCCGTCCTACCCTCCCTCCCTCCCTCCCTCCTAACCCTCCCTCCCTCCCTCCTCCCATCCACCCTCATCCAGCCTCTCGCCTCCGTTGGCTCGTGATTCCTACCGAGTGAGATGTAGGTGAGCTTTGACAACGAGTAGCCTACTGTACGATTCGAGGGGCGAACTTGAACCCAGGGTCTGGGACTGCCGCTCCTGCGGGCCTTTCCAGAGCTATGACCACGTGCTCTGTGCTATGTCTGTGTGACGTGAACCGAGTCTTCTGCCGCTCCTCTCCCTCGTCTGCATCTGAGAAGGGTGGGGGCGAGGGTCGGAGTGGAGAGGATGAGGGAGGACGAGATGGGAGTGTCGTGCATTCCGTTCCGCTGTGCCCCCCTCCCTATCAGGAAATTGCACGTGCAGCCGGTAGGTGTTTGATTTTGGGGGGATGTATCTGTCTTGAGGGCCGGTGTTGAGTTCTTTTTTGCCATTGTCTTTCATTTTGTTCAGAGCAATAAATGTAGCAGTACGAATGTGGTTAGCACACCACACATAGGTAACAGCCACAAACCCACACGCTCTGTCTGCATCATACGTTAAAATATTGAAGTCAGCAAGCGAATGTCCAGCGATAATGGAAACATTCAGGTTGTGCATGGTGAGCGAGCGTGTTTTAAACAAAGGGAGAGAGAGAGAGAAAAAAAAAAGACAAACAGTGAGAAAAATAGGATGGAAGCCCCACTAAAAAAAAAAAAAATTAAAAAAAAATAAAAAAAGAGAAAAAGAAAAAAAAAAGAAAAAGGAAAACAAAAACAAAACAAAACAAAACAAAAAAGAAAAGAAGAAGAAGAAAAAAGAAACGCAAAGAAATAAAAGAAAAGGTGTGTGTGTGTGGGGGGGGGGGGGGGGGGAATTAGAGGTTGGAGGACCTACCAAAAGTAAAAAAAAAAAATCTTAAGATCACAGCATGTCGGCACGGCAGATACAGGAATAATTCATTCCATAGACACTGAACTTGATGTCAAGCGTTGTGTCTCAGCTGGTCAATTCCCATCACTCTTCCTTCCAAGTCGCATGGAACTTGGCGACTCCAGACATATCGCATGCTTTCTAAATAAAAGAGACCAGAACAAAAACAGAAAGAAAGAAAGGACGAAACTTACAATCGGCTCCAATAATCAAGCTATTCTCCGTTTAAGATTCACCTCATCTTTGACTAATGTACGAAAGTGACACTTTGGTCGTTTGTCGCCCACAACTGTGCGCACAATAATTCGTTCCGTGGGTCTCATCAAGGGACCCATGCTTGTTGTGTGGGGAATAAAAGCTTGCCGTACTTTTTGTGGGTTTCTGCGGACCCATAATTTTTTTCCTGAAGAAATAAAGCCTTGCCGTGGTGTTGTTTTCTCTTTACGTTTTAGTTTGTTGACACAAACAAAAGAATTTTTGGTATGGATGCACGGAGATGCGTTATTAACAAAGTCATACAATTTTGTGGAGGCAGCTTAAAAACTGACGCAATGATAAACATGTTCATGGGTTGATTAATATGCACGATGTACGGCGAAAATTAGAGGTTAGTGGTCAAAAAGGGAATGTACTCTAATAGTAGTCAACCAGTAGGTAGTTGATTTCCCCATGCACCAAGGATAGTAGCGTCCCCTGACTGACTGGTAGGAAGAGTTGTCTGAACTTTCACTCTACGATTGCCGAAAGAAGACAGGAAACACGGGCAGACAACTCCCAAAACAAGAGGAACAGGAAGTGGCTAATAGAGATGACTGATTGTACCCATAACAGCCACTCTTCGTCATTTACATGTTTGGCACGCGCGCACACACGCACACACACTTGCAACACACACACACACACACACCACACACACACACACACACACACACACGAGCGCGCGCGTGCGCACGTACAGAGGGAGATGTGTGTGGTTGGAGTGGAAACTGCGGGCAGAAAAGCGCGCAGAACCAGCCTGACACAGAGAGAGAGAGAGAGAGAGAGCGAGAGAGAGCCAGTTAATGCCATGCTTTTTTCTTTCTTTGTTTTTCTTCTTTTTTTTTTTCTTTTTTTTCTTTTCTTTTGTGTGTGTGTGTGTGTGTGGGGGGGGGGGGGGGGGGGGTTCTACGTTTGTTTAAGTATCAGTGGCCGACACAATAAACATCCCTGTATTTCAGAATTCTACTCAATGCTCTCCACAAGCACCATTCAATTTCACAACAAAAGAACTGTATGCACTGCTCAATATGAACAGCTTTGCGTTCCATAATCCAAGTCACTCCTGTATTCTACAATCCACGGTTTTTGTTTCAACATCTTCAAAATGCTCACAAGATATGCTTTTTGTCACACAATGTACAGAATACTCAGAGCAAACGCTCTTTGTTTGAGAATCTACGGAACGCACTCGCAACAAATGTTTTCTGTTCCAGAACCTACAAACTGTTCACAACAAATGTTTTCTGTTCCAGAACCTACAAACTGTTCACAACAAATGTTTTCTGTTCCAGAACCTACAAAATGTTCACAACAAATGTTTTCTGTTCCAGAACCTACAAACTGTTCACGACAAATGTTTTGTTCGACTACAACTGTTCACGACAATGTTTTCTGTTCCAGAACCTACAAAATGTTCACAACAAAAGTTTTCTGTTCCAGAATCTACAGAATGTTCACAGACGTCTTCCTGGAAGTTCTGGCGGAAGCTGTCCACACGCCGCCCAGACAAGAAGAGCCGATGGTCTCCAAAGCACGCAGCAAACGGCATCGCCAGTACCGAGGTCACAGAGGCCAAGGTCCGACCCCGTGACCTTGACCTTCGACCCCCCAGCGGGGGCGAGGGAGGAGGAGCGGCCCCCGCCACCAGCGGCAGTCTGCCTGACGTGCTGGACAAGGCGGTGCTGACGCGGACCACCAGCCTGAAGGCGCCCCCCAAGCCGCCCAGACTCTTCCTGTGCCGCTCCTCCTCCCTGAACCAATGCCAGCCTGCCTCTGCCGCCTCGGAGGAGTCTGGTCCCATCCGCCCGCTGGTAGATCCCAAGACAGTCCCTGGAGATGGTGGCCCCTTCCGCCCTCCTCAGGACACCGGGAGTAAAGACTTTGGGGACAGGGCGAAGAACATGGAGGAAGACTCTGAACCCATCTACGTCAACGCTGCCTTTGGGGCGGCTCTCAAGTCAGCGCTCTCTGGTAATGATAGGATGATCCCACCTTCCATTCACACCACCACCACCACCACCACCACCTCCACCAAACTTCGCAACATCCGAGACAGCGATGTCAAGACGACGGGTGAGGGACACAGCGAGGAGGACCGAGTCACAACATTGTCCAGCGAGACGAAGAGGAGGCCATGGGAGGTGAAGGACAGCCAGGCAAGGAAGAGGGCAGGGGAGACCAGACAGGTGTACACAAAGGCGTTCTCTGACCAGGCCGGAAGTTGTGAAGACACCCTGCCCCGTCCATCCAGACCTTCCTCCTCCCTCACCCTCTCCCCCATCTACTACAGTCTTCCCCACCGGCCCAAGACACGGTACCGCATGATGACTTCCCACATAACGGCCCATCCGTCCTCCACCAGGACCAGAACCAAGTCTGTGGACAAGCCAGAGCAGCCTCGTCATCAGGTGATTCTACACAGCGTGCTGGACCTCATGTGCCAGAGATTTGACCCTTTCCCTCATCTGGACTCTCTTCACTCTGCCGGCATTCTCACCGACCTGGACGTGCAGGCGTTCGGGGGTCACCCTGACCGCAGACTCATCTGCGAGCACGTGCTGAATGCCGTGGGAAACGGAGACTTCCCCCTTTTCACTGCCTTCCTTGATGTCTTGCGCGCTTCCGGCAGCCAGCGGGAGATTGTACGTGTGTTGGACGCCCTGAGAGATCTGGACAGCGTGATCCACGACTACTCCAGCCCGCCGGACACGGAGGCGGAGGAGGAGGAGGAAGAATGCCAGATCCTGGCTGAGGAGAAAATCCTGTCCTTCGAGGTGGGCTACCTGGCCGCTGACGGCGTCAGCCTGAAGCCTCTGGTGGAACTGGAGAGGGTCAGAGCTGGGGACAGGAAGTCCCTTCCCAGAATGCATCACACAGATCTGGGCCTTCACTCCAACCACGGGGCTGGCGGGGACATGGTGGGCACTCCTCTCTTCAGCAGCCTGCCAGGTCCTGTCATGATCAACGCCTGCATCACCGGTCACAACCTGTGTGGACCGCGCGCCCTGGCTTTGGCCCAGGTCCTCAGGCAGCACGGCTGCATTCTGGAACTGAGGATCGGCAAGACCCGACTCTGCAGTGCTGACATGGCGGCCCTGTGCGGCGCCTTACGCCACAACACCACTCTGGCCTCGCTGGACGTGCGTTTGAATGTCCTGAGCTACGTGGGGGCCTCAGCCATCGCCAGCGTGCTGTCTCACAGCCACGTCCTGCAGCAGCTGAACCTGTCCTCCACAGGTCTGGAGGTGGAGGGGTGCCGGGAGGTGCTGTCTGCTGTGTCGTCCAACAGGTCCCTGAGGGAACTGGACCTCAGCTTCCTCAACGTGGGGGACGCCGTGTGTGACAGTGTCCACACCTTGCTCAGAACGAACTCCGTCCTTCGGAGGCTCAGACTGAGAAGCAACAACTTCACTGCAGCGGGGGTCAGCATCATCGCAGAAGGTCTTCACCGCAACCACTCTCTCCTGGAGCTGGACCTCAGCCGGAACAGTCTGGGGGATGGAGGCATTGAAGCCCTGGCCCGCTACATCCCAGACTCCTTTCTGGCGGAAATCAGCCTGGAAAACTGTAACGTCACCTCGGCCGCCTCGGGTGCCTTGTCTCAGATGATCATCAGCAGCAAACGTCTGCGTTCCCTGGACCTGAGCGTCAACCCTGTGGGGGACGAGGGCGTTCTGGGACTGGCTGCCGCCTTGGAGAGGAGCTCGGTGCTGCACTCGCTGTCCCTCAACATGTGTGGGATCACCAACGACGGCTTCTCCACCCTGCTGGACGTGCTGGAGAAAAACACCAGCATCTGGCTGCTCAAGCTCTGCTACAATCACCTTGGCCGACAGCACCTCAACCAGGCCGCCACCTCCGACAACCTGAGGTACCGCCTGCGGATCGTGACCTCCTCCAAGCCCAAGCTGAAGATCCTGCTGTGGGGCAACGCCTTTTCTGACCTGCAGGCCGAGGACAGGAGAGGGTCCAGAAGGTATTCCTCACTCAGGTGAACTCCACAACCTGGTCTTCAGGTCTGGGGGTTCCAAAGGATACTGTCTCTGCTGTGTAAAAACTCTTCGTCAATGAACTGTGGCAGCAGACTGACGTGGTGCCGTGAGGCCTGAGAAGAACTGCCATTCCTTGTTTCATCTGAACTGTTCAGAAATCCACTGTTGTCGAAGCCATGATTGTGCATTTCAATATTGCCACAGATACAGAAATCTCTTTCTTTGTTATTCACTTTTTTGTAGATTTTAAAGTAGTAGTAGTAGTAGTAGTAGTAGTAGTAGTAGTAGTAGTAGTAGTAGTAGTTGTAGCGGTAGCGGTAGTGGAAGAAGTAGTAGTGATAATAGTAGTAGTAGCAGCAGCAGTTTGTGTTGATCTTGGAGGAGGCAGAGGAGATGCACACGCTCAACAGCGACATTCCTTTAACAGAATTGATTAACACGATCTTCCAGACTGTTCATGGGTGACTATTTCACACACACACACACACACACACACACACACACACACACACACACACACACACACACACACACACACACACACACAAGTAGAGAAACAAAAGGAATGATTTCAGGTTTGTTTTCAGTTGCATCTAGATCAAACCTAGGCCACGATAATAGGTGATATTCTCAAGAATGTTGTACCAGATTTGCATAACGGTCTGGTGTGTGGTAAATGAATATCAAATGAAGAAAGGAATAGGTGTCGGTTATGTGTTAAGTACCACATCCCCGCCAGCTCCATCGACAAAAATCCCACGAAGAAATGGCTCCAGTGGAGTTGAACCCACTACCTCCCGGCCCACTGTCTACGACACCCACCACAGTACCGCCATGGCTGATATTTTGTTGTTCGTCCATCGATTTCGAAGATGACCATGACTTCAATCTCAGATGGAAGATCGCTGAGTGTGGGTCCGCAGGTGGCTGGAGAGGCCGATCTGGGCCCGGAAGGAACGCCCACATGTGGGACACACGTGGGTGGGTGCTACAGTGGAGGTAGAGGTAGCTCTGGCCTTGCGCGCGGCTCGCTTTCTCTCAGCTTCTGCTGTGCGTCTCTTCTCTGATGTACATGCACCCTTTGTGATGCTGCTTCGCCAGGCTGGGCGGTCCAGCGCAAGCGACTCCCAAGTGTTGAGGTTGATGTCCAGGCCTTTGAGGGATACTTTGAGGCAGTCCTTGAAAAGTTTCTTCTGTCCCCCCAACTTTGCGCTTGCCCTGACTCAGTTCTCCGTACAGCAGTTGTTTCGGCAGTCGACTATCTGGCATTCTGACGATGTGGCCAGCCCATCTGGATCGAGAAGGAGAGTGTAGATGCTGGGGATGCTGGATCTTTCCAAGACCTCAGTGTCTGGGACTTTGTCCTGCCAATGGCTGATATAAAGAGTGACAGACAGACTGAGAATGGTTTGAGTAGGCACAGATGAACAATTGTGCCTAAATGAACTTTCGTCTGTTATAGCTATGCTAAAGTGTGATCATTATATGCTTTCAGTTTCAGTTTCAGTTTCATCGAGGAGGTGTCACTGCGCGCGGACTAGTCCATATACGCTACACCCTATCCACTAAGTTTCGAGACCACACTGTGAATGATTTAAAGCTGATGGATAAATGAATTAATGACTAAGATAAGAGAATTTAAAACGAGGGAGTCGTGGCTACGACTTAGCAGATGTCTGACCTGCGCATTAGCCCAACGCGCTGGTCAGACCTTAGGTGATCTTCCTAACATTATATGCACAGATTAACAATATAATGTGCAATTATTTTCACAGAAGAACGATGGCTTGTTATACGTTGAAGTGTCACAGTGTTAACGTGATAAGCACAGCTTAACACTGATCAGTAATGCGCAAAAGTGTCAACATGACGCACAGATAAAGAACTATCTTGTGTAAACGTTTGTGTTGTATATGCAGACATGAACAACGGTGTGTTATAGATGCTAAAGTATTGTTTTTGATGCAGAGATGAACAATGGTCTGTTACGGATACGCCAAAGTGTTATGAAAGCAGTATTTTCACTTAAAGAATAAACAAACATCTCGGCATTTTGTAAAAGAGCTAAAGAGCAATGTTCGTGTTATTTGGAAGTTGCCGTAGTTTGGTGTACGTTAACCTTCGCGCGCGCGCGCGCGCGCGCGCGTGTGTGTGTGTGTGTGTGTGTTATGTTGTGCATACGGGCGTGCGTGCGTGAGTGCGTGCGTGTGTGAGTGCATGTGTGTGTGTGAGTGTGTGTGTGTGTGTGTGTGTGTGTGTGTGTCTGTGTGTGTGTGTGTGCGTGCGTGTGTGCATGTGTGCGCGCGCATGGGTGTATATGCGTATGTGCGCACGTGTGTGTGTATGTACGAGTGTGTATATATGTGTGTGTGAGTGTGCGTGTGTGCGTGCATGTGTGTGTCTGTGTGTACGCGCTCGCGCACGTGCGTGTCCCGTGTGTGTGTGTGTGTGTGTGTGTGTGGTGTGCGCGCGCGCGCGCGCGTATGCGCTCGTGTTTGTGTGTGTACGTGTGCGTGCGTGTTTGTTGTGCTGTGTTGTGGTTGAGAGTTTGTGTGTGTGTGTGTGTGTGTGTGTGTGTCTGTGTGTGTGTGTGTGTGTGTGTGGTGCGCGCCACGGGTCGCTGTGACCTGTGTTAGTGATGTGGGGGGGGGGGGTGGTGGTGTGTGTGTGTGTGTGTGTGTGTGTGTGTGTGCGCGCGCGCCACCTGTGTGTATGCGTCGTCCGTGTGTTGTGTGTGTGTACGATGTGCGTGTAGTGTGTTGCGTGCGTGTCGTGGTGTGTGTGTGTGTGTGTGTGTGTGTGTGTGTGTGTGTGTGTGTGTGTGTGTGTGTGTGTGTGTCAGTCGGCGCGCGCGTGTGTGTGTGTGTGTGTGTGTGTGTGTGGTGTGTGGTGTGGATTGTGTGTGTGTGAGTGTGTGTGTGTTGTGTTGTGTGTGGTGTGTGTATGTGTGTGTGTGTGTGTGTGTGTGTGTGTGTGTGTGCGTGCGTGTGTGTGCGTGTGCGCGCAGTTGCGTGTACGTGTGCGTGCGTGTTTGTGTGTGGTGTTGTGTTGTGTGTTGGAGTTGTGTGTGTGTGTGTGTGTGTGTGTGTGTGTGTCGTGTGCTGTCGCTGTGTGGCGCGCGTGCGTAGAGTGGTGATCTGGTTGCGTTGGTGTGTGCGTGTTGTGTATGCGTGTGCTGTGTGTGTGTGTGTATGTCTGTGTGTGTGTGTGTGCGCGCGCGCGCGCGCGGACGCGCACGCAAACTGGTGAATCTGTATGCACATTTTGGGTTCTGTTTTCTTTAAGTAGTTTTTCAACTTCCTGTTTTCATGATCGCGACACGAAGGTTCGTTCAGTCAAGCTAACAGAACACTTCTTCATCATCATTACCTCACCCTCCAGTCAGGCTGACGGAGAAATCCTCCTTCAAGCCTGTAATTCTCCCTGGTGGCGACATTCGGACAATGCACGATTCTCATCAGCCCCTGTCACTCTGATGTCAAGGTGATGTAGCCTACCCACTCCAGCCTTTCGTCAGGTTGTCGGTGTCACCGGGATCTGGGAGATCTGGGTCTAGAGGGCAAACATTCCGATGTGTGTGTGTGTGTTGTGTGTTGTGTGTGCGTATGCGCTCGTGTTTGTGTGTGTACATGTGTGTGCGTGTTTGTTGTGTTGTGGTTGAGAGATTGTGTGTGTGTGTGTGTGTGTGTGTGTGTGTGTGTGTGTGTGTGTGTGTGTGTTGTGGTGCACGCGCACATGTGTGTGTATGCGTATGTGCGCGCGCGTGTGTATGTACATGTGTTTATGTATGTGTGTGTGTGTGTGGTGTGTGCTTGCGTTGCGTGCGTGCATGTGTGTGTGTGTGTGTGTGTACGCGCGCGTGCCTGTATATGGCCCGTGTGTGTTGTGTGTAGTGTTGTGTGTGCGTGTGCGCTCGTGTTTGTGTGTGTACGTATGCGTGCGTGTTTGTTGTGTTGTGTTGTGGTCGAGAGTTTGTGACTCTTTCTACCACTCACAGAAGGTTATTATTTTGGTGCCCGTGGAGAGAGGAGGAGGATGGGGGCAAAACTGGCTTAACTTAACGTCAGTAGAAAAGATTTGCTTTGGGGGCCTCTCTCGCCCTTAAAAAACAACACTCATGCTTTTATTTCATTTTTTTTTCTTCTATTTAAAAAAAATAATAAAGATGAGGATTTGAAAAAGAAAGAAATCGGACGAGAGCAAGAGTGTTTAAATTTCGTCTTTCTCTCTCTCTCT
>CM065734.1:5689346-5714346 GCA_033310375.1 Conus canariensis
TTTGCTGCAGTGTTACAGATCTGTCAACATTGATGTATGGGTCTTTGACAATGTGCTACAACTGTTATAGATCTGCTGACTTTAATGTGTCAGTCTTTAACATTTTTCTGCAACTGCTACAGATTCACTGACTTCAATGCAACAGTCGTTGACATTTTTCCGTATATGTAAAAGATTTGCCCAGTTACTACTGAAAGCTTCGTCTGCTTGTATGTTAAAGTAAAATGCCTTTTTTCCAATTTAGTACTGGATAATTTCATTACTAAACAACACCTTTCCCAATACAATCAACGTTATAAAGTGTGTGATTAAATCAATCCAAATATCAATAAGAGGAAAATTGTGTTTTATTCTCACTGTAAACTCTGTCCAAAAAAAAAACAAACATGTTATAGAACACAATAATAATTATTTGATACAAATACATCCGTGATTTTAAAACATTCCCTTTTCAATTTGTGTAATAAAATCCGTCATATCACTCACTTACTACGTGAAAAGTGAAAACGTAATCATGTCCCAGTCATTCACCTCATGAAAACTGCAGTCATCTATTCCAATCAACACACATATTTAATCAGTGCTGATAAATCATTCATCAAACAAGTTCATCAATACTGTAAACAAATCACTACAGCTGTAAGAAGTGAAAATGTCTATCAAACTGAATCTAGAAAATCACGCTGCTAGAATTCAAAAGATCTCCATCAGGTTTCAAAGTAAAGTGACTGTAGGCAGAAAATGAAACAAGAGAACAGACAGAAGTACTGCACGACCAAACGAAAGAGTAGACAAACTGCAAACCAAACATTTCAGTACTTCTTTTTTTTTTTTGCTCAGAACTTCATCAATCAACATGCTTACTGAAAAAAAAAAAAAAACAAAAAAAAAACACACACACACATTATCTTTGATAGCTCATTGTGACTGACAAAAAAAAAAAATATCAGACATTTTATACTGATTACAAAACTGTAATACCCTGATTTCAAAAATGTAATGCCAGGCTGTTAAATCAATACATATCAATGACAGAAAAAATCCTGATACATTCACCAAAACACATGCTCACATATAACCTTGCTCAATCTGGTTTTTTTTTTTTTTTTCTGTTGAACTGGGCCATCTGCCCTGTCTGTAGAACTGGGCCATCTGTTCTGTCTGTAGAACTGGGCCATCTGTTCTGTCTGTACAACCAGGTGCCATCTGTTTTATCAGTATAACTGTGCCATCTGTTTTGTCTGTACAACTGGGCCATCTGTTTTGTCTGTGGAACTGGGCTGTCTGTGGAACTGGGCCATCTGTTTTGTCTGTTCAACAGGGCCATCTGTTTTGTCTGTACAACAAGGCCATCTGTTTAGTCTGTTCAACTGGGCCATCTGTTTTGTCTGTTCAACAGGGCCATCTGTTTTGTCTGTTCAACAGGGCATCTGTTGTCTGTACAGTGGCCTCTGTTTTGTCTGTACAACTGGGCCATCTGTTTTGTCTGTTCAACTGGGCCATCTGTTTGCCTGTTCAATGGGCCATTTGTTTTGTCTGTACAACTGGACTATCTGTTTTGTCTGTTCTGTTTTGTCTGTACAACTGGGCCATCTGTTTTGTCTGTACAATTGAATCATCTGTTTTGTCTGTGCAACCGGGCCATCTGTTTTGTCTGTACAGTTGGACCATCTTTTTTGTCTGTACAACTGGGCCATCTGTTTTGTCTGTACAACTGGGCCATCTGTTTTGTCTGTGCAACTAGACCATCTGTTTTGCCTGTGTAACTGAGCCATCTGTTTTGTCTGTGCAACTGAGCCATCTGTTTTGCCTGTGCAACTAGTGTGTCACAACCGCAAACACTCTGCAAAATTCAATTATGATTAAAAAAAACCCAAAGGAGTCAGATCTGTTTTTCTTAAAACTGCTGTTGGTATACTTCTCCAAAATGACTTAAAAAAAAAAAAATGTTTACTGTGACAACAACAGCCTGTGGTCATAGGGTCAGAGCATTTGCTGCAAGAGTTCATGATCCCGAGTGTGAACAACTCGTGGGTTGGATTGGTTCAGATTGAAAACCCTCTGTGTCCACCCAGCAGTGAACACCCTCTGTGTCCACCCAGCAGTGAACACCCTCTGTGTCCACCCAGCAGTGAACACCCTCTGTGTCCACCCAGCAGTGAAAACCCTCTGTGTCCACCCAGCAGTGAACACCCTCTGTGTCCACCCAGCAGTGAAAACCCTCTGTGTCCACCCAGCAGTGAAAACCCTCTGTGTCCACCCAGCAGTGAAAACCCTCTCTGTCCACCCAGCATTGAAAACCCTCTCTGTCCACCCAGCGGTGAAAACCCTCTGTGTCCACCCAGCATTGAAAACCCTCTCTGTCCACCCAGCAGTGAAAACCCTCTGTGTCCACCCAGCATTGAAACCCTCTGTGTCCACCCAGCATTGAAAACCCAGCAGTGAAAACCCTCTGTGTCCACCCAGCATTGAAAACCCTCTGTGTCCACCCAGCATTGAAAACCCTCTCTGTCCACCCAGCGGTGAAAACCCTCTGTGTCCACCCAGCAGTGAAAACCCTCTGTGTCCACCCAGCATGAAAACCCTCTGTGTCCACCCAGCAGTGAACACCCTCTGTGTCCACCCAGCAGTGAACACCCTCTGTGTCCACCCAGCAGTGACAACCCTCTGTGTCCACCCAGCAGTGAAAACCCTCTGTGTCCACCCAGCAGTGAAAACCCTCTGTGTCCACCCAGCATTGAAAACCCTCTGTGTCCACCCAGCATTGAAAACCCTCTGTGTCCACCCAGCATTGAAAACCCTCTGTGTCCACCCAGCAGTGAACACCCTCTCTGTGCACCCAGCATTGAAAACCCTCTCTGTCCACCCAGCAGTGAAAACCCTCTGTGTCCACCCAGCAGTGACAACCCTCTCTGTCCACCCAGCGGTGAAAACCCTCTGTGTCCACCCAGCAGTGAAAACTCTCTGTGTCCACCCAGCGGTGAAAACCCTCTGTGTCCACCCAGCGGTGAAAACCCTCTGTGTCCACCCAGCAGTGAACACCCTCTCTGTCCACCCAGCAGTGAAAACCCTCTCTGTCCACCCAGCATTGAAAACCCTCTGTGTCCACCCAGCACTGAAAACCCTCTCTGTCCACCCAGCAGTGAACACCCTCTCTGTCCACCCAGCAGTAAATGGGTACCTGATTCAGCTCAGGGAAGGTTAACTCTTTCATCCCTACAACCTGGTTTTCCGGTTTGCAGAAATCCTACCCTTCCTTCCTGCAGCCCGGAAAACCAGGCAGCACAAAATTCCTCCTTTCCTTCCTGCAGCCCGGAAAATCGGTTCTCATGGTAAGCGCTTTGAACTTCATGCGAGTCGCATCATCGGTACACGTCATGACCGGGTCGCTTGCGGGGCAGTGTTTATGAATGGAATGGATGCCAGATGGCCCCTACAGAGTGGGAAAGTGGTCACCACTCTATTCTGGCCGGTTTGCTACTGCATACATGGCAGTTCTCACTTTACACTTCTTCTTTTTTTTCTCTAAGTCCAGGAATGAAGGGAATACTCGTGTTATAAGAATCTAGGAACAAGAGGAAGTAATGGTTCATAGAAAAGTAGGAATGAAAGAGTTAATGACAATGCAAGGAAAGGAATGGGCTCCGCCTTCTATCACGCTGTGTGCTAGACATGGTGAACCTCTAACAGCTCACTGCCCTCCAGGCCAGTAGACTACAGGAACTTCAATGTCATCTTCAGCTGTGATAGGGAATTTCAATGGTGGGCATTTGGCTAGACTAAGCAGAATGAAAGTTGATGCAACAGTGGCGCCAGCAAGCATACATTGCTGCGACAGAAGTTTCTCTAATGCTTAGCTCAGTGGTATATTCTTGAAAAACTTACTGCTCTCTTGCCTTGTTGTTGTCATTGTGGATGTTGTTTTCTGATGGTTTAAAGCCACACTCATGCTGTTGTGTCATGTTTCTGAAGAGGCAGACTGAAGAAGAGACTTTGTGCACACACATGGCGGGGAAATCATTGCTTTGCAGTCATGGCCGAAACAATGTGTGTCACAGTTGTCACTCCACAAGTGCAATTACTACTGAATAACTTCTTATACATGTCTTTTTTTATTTCACTATACTCAAGCTCTTTTTTTCACTTTGACAATTTTCAAATTTTGTACAAACTATGTAAAGAATTCACTGAAGTACTACGGATAAACACAGTAAAAAGAATCTCCAAAAATGTAGTACCTCCATTTAAAAACTTTTTAAAAACATTGTCCTGGTCTGTAAAATCATCTCCCATGTAAAGATCCCCCCCCTTACAAATTCTAATATTTCAGGATTTTTACTGGTGGTTATTCAGAAATCCCACTGTGTCTGTATCACAAGTGTACTGCGGTAAATATGTGTGATTAATACTTAAAACTGATGCCAGATTTGCTGCCTGATGCTACAGCCATAACTTCAATACAAAGAAAAAGAAATGGTACAACTGCTTGATACTTAATATAGTGGACAGACAAAACATTACAAAAATCTGTTTTGCAGTGTCATCTTCAGCATTCTCATGATACACTGCCACAGCCAGTACTGCAGATTCATATAAACAACCCACATTTGGTTGTCCTATGGTACCTCACCTGAGAAGACACTGCATTGCTGCAGAATCATTCGGCGTTGCTCAGTGCAAAACATCAAACACTGTTTAAACATTCTTTCACAGGAAAATAAAATATGTTGCCGAGTTTGAATACAGCAATGCAAAAATGACACACATTTACCTCCTGTTGCAATGCAAGACACATTTGTGATTCTTTTCTTTTTTTTTCTATTTCATCAGTGATGTTCTCAGAAAGGATGTTAGATCAGCTAACAGCTAACATGCAGAGATGGGTGGTGATATGCTGGTTGCAGGTGAGAATTATGAGGCCAGGGTGACTGTGAAACATCAAATCCACTTCCTTGTACTGCATCACCTTCTGTATGAATGTTTACATGGCCAGCTACGTTTTGTAAAGCACTTTGATATCGCTGTGAGAATTAGGCACAATAGAAACACACACACACACTTTCATGAAATATTAACACTAACAACAACAGCAATAACAATGATAATGATCATAATGAATTATCGTTATCATCATCACTAATCACATTCATACCTTGAACAAAATTCTGCTGCCCAAACAATAAAACTCCATTTTGAAAAAGCCTTCTTGACAGAGGAATGGATTAAAGACAGACAGATCAGCAGTGTCTTTCTGTACATATTTAGGAAAAGAAACATGGCGGACCAACTCAGCCAATAACATTCAAACAACGAGTGATGAGAAAAATTCTTTTCTTGAAGAACTCATATGTCACTGAACAGGTTAACAAACTTGATGCCATTGAACAGGAAAATGTCACAAACCGATCTATCAATTGTG
The DNA here is from genome assembly GCA_033310375.1 of Conus canariensis. Taxonomy (NCBI): domain Eukaryota; kingdom Metazoa; phylum Mollusca; class Gastropoda; order Neogastropoda; family Conidae; genus Conus; species Conus canariensis. Next base: position 5,694,766 of record CM065734.1, read on the forward strand.
CAAAAGTGTACAGTACACAGCAAATTGCAGTGCCAGTGACAAATACTGATATGGATAGATAGAGACAGATAGATGTTAGATTCAGATAGATAACAGACAGACAGATAGATAACAGATAGATAAAAGATATAGACAGGTAAATAGATAGATAGATATAGATATAAAAGAAAAAAAAATAGTGATGAAAAGAAACTCTTCTTAAAAATATTTCCATTTATAATCAAAATACAAAGGGAAGAGAACCCAGTCAGTCACTGGAAATCTTTCTGTTTGTGATCAACTTTGAAGGCTCTGAGAACCCAGTCTTGATTTAAGAATTAATTTTGTCTATTCATAATGAACTCAGAAAGCTCTGAGAATACAATCAGTCATGCTAAGTCTTTCTTTTTTTTATTATCCACTTACAGAGCTTTGAGACCCCAAGTCTTTCATCAAGATTCTTTCCGTTAAAAATCAACTTCAAAAGCTCTGAGAATCCAATCTGTCATTAACAATCTTTCCATTAACAATCACCTCAGAAAGCTCCGACTCTCCCTGAGAACCCAGCCTCTCATTAAGAATCTTCTAATCATAATCAACTTAGAAAGCTCTGATGATCCCATCTCTTATTAAGAATCTTTCTGTTAATAAATCTTAAATAAATGTTAGCGAACCGCCGAGAGAAAACGTGGACAAACGAGTCACAAGACAAAACATGATGTGTTTCGACCTCTTAGGTCTTCTTCAGGCAAGACACAAACAAACAGGACAATGAAAATGAACAAATTTTTCACTTAGCTTAGATCTCTTCAGCGCAGTAAGATTTGTTTAGATTTCCGCCTAAAGTCGTCTCACTTTGCAACTAGATCTTTTCTGTTAATAGTCATCTTAACCTTTCAGCAACTAATCCACACTTCTCCACCCACCTGCCCTGACCAGCTTATGGATGAACCATTTTGTTGAAGTGATCTTGATTTCATTGACACATGGCTTCTTCTTTGGGAAAGACTGGACATTAAGTTGCTGTGTTTGGTGAAAGACTGGCCATTATTAAGCTGCCCTGTTTGGAGGCATTGGTTAAAAAAAAAAAAAAGGTCGCTATATCAAATCACTTCCATTTCAGCCAAATGAGTTTAAACATCTTTTTAAAAAAAAGATTTTTTTTAGCTTGTATTCAGTGTAACGGTGAGTGCCAGTGATGGAGAGCTTCTGTTCACACAATATTGAACAATTTAGTGGTGTAAATCCAGTGAATAGATAAATGGCTCATAAAGCTGAGTACTTACGGTAGTACTTTGTTAGTTACAGAAATATTAGGTTTAAAAGACTGTGGTAGTTGAAAGCTAACCGTCAATGCAGACAACATAAATTTTCTCTTTGAGGGTTAAATATCAGACAGGAAATCTTTCCTAATTATGTCCCTTTTTTCCCTCAGTACACTCTAAGTAGTGACGCCCTCTGTTGGGTCGAATATTCTTTGCCGAATGTTCACATTCTGTTCCATGGGAAACTAAACATGTTTGTGAGCATGTGCCGTATTCCAGGTACTGACAATTTCAGTAGATTATCTGTGGGGAAAAAAAAATTCCCTTAGAATATGTTAAACTTATCATATAAACTCAACATCATAGCACAGTGAAACAAAACAAAAAATGAATATCTGTTACACCACACACACACACACACACACACACACACACACACACACACAAATATTGATGGAAAAATACTTAACAAAAATCACATATGTTTTTACATTGACTGTGTCTGCAACTACTCAATGCCTCAAAATGTTCAAAGGTGCATATTTTCACACTGCATCAACAAAAAACCTGAAAGATCATCAGTCATCTTATAAAACATGAAAATAACTGTCATGATTGTCCATATTATCAAATACTACTACTTCGATGAAAAGAAAAATGGTATAATGGTATATAGCACCAAACCACAACCGAAAGAATGACTCGAATCATGTGATAAATCTTTGCCTGAGTTCCTTTCAAGATCAACAAGTTCAAGCTAACATTCAACACCGATATTATGCTAAAGCTAACGTTAAACACAGACGACTTGCACTGAACAGAATGTGGACTCAAAGCAAGCTGTCCAGTACTGCCACTGTCACTATGTTACCTCCAGAGGTATGTGGTGTTTCAGATCATGGTGCGATGTGAACACAGAGTAAGCTGTCTGGCACTGCCATTTGTCATCATGATGATTCCAGTGGGTGTGTCACCTTTCAGACCATGGAGGACATGCTGTGGACTGGTGCAGAACAGCAGGGAAGTCATTTGAAAAATAATACTCTCCTCCGACTGAATTCTTCCCACAGCAGAATTGCACACACACACACACACACAAAACACACACACACACACACACACACACACACATGTGCTGCACACACACACACACACACTCACATGTGCACACACACACACACACACATGTGCACACACACACATACATATGCATACACACACATACATGTGCACACACATACACCCCCCCCACAGATGTGCACACACACACACACACACACACACACACACACACACACACACACACACACACACACACACAAGTTGATAAAGAACCTAATCTGAGGTAAACATGAGCAAAATCACAATGACCCAAAAAAAAAAGGCAGAAGCCCTGCACCATCCTTCAGAACATTTTTGAACCAACAGACAGTGAGTGCCATCCTGATGACAGCATTTGTACTTCCAACTTTTGTACCTACACCACCACGTTTGCACTTTATACACAGTCTGCCATCATGAGGAAAAGAACAACAACAAAAAAGAAAAAGAAAAAAAAGACGACTCAATGCTGGTGATTGCAGCTATACTCACATCACTCCTAACAATAACATAATCACCTAACAAACATCACATTTACGACAATACAGTTGACAAATACACACCACATTCACAAACACAATAAATCCAACGTACACAACATTACCAATAACACAATTACATAATGTACATCACATTTACTACAACACAATTACCACTTCCACAACAGTACAGTCACCCACTGTATATCACATCTACTGTATTACAATGACCTAATTCACACCTTCTTTACGACAATACCATCATTCACTGTTCATTGTGCATTATTAAACAGTCTCCTGGTGTACATCACTACAATACAATCACCCAAGGTACACCATATGTACTACAGTATGTTCACCAATATACACCACCTTTACAATACAGTTACCCCACATACACCACTGCAATACAATCACCCAATGTGACCCACCATAATATACTCATTAATATACTCCACATTTCCTACAATACAATCACCCTGTTTACACATTTACTACAATACAATCACCAATGTAGACCACATTCACAACAGTACTATCACCCAATGTGAACCACATTTACTACAATACAATCACCTATATAAACAACCACAATACAATCACCCAATGTACATCACAGTCACTCCGACACAATCACCTGATGTACACCAAATGTACAACAATACTACCATGTAATAAGCATCATAGTCATGACACCACCTATACCTAATCTGCAATACATCTACAACAATAAAATCATTCGATATACATTAATTTTCCTCACAATGTTCAATTTCTGCTTTGTCTCTGCTGTCTAAGAACTTTGTCAAAATGTTCGAAATATGTACCTCTTGTGAAAAATCAGGAATTATCTCAGGAATTAACATTTGCAAACTTCTTTTTTTTATTATGTTTACTTTCTTACTTTTTTTCTCCAGAAATCAATGAGGGAAAAAAAAAAACGAGTGCCACAATCCATACCCTGACCAAGAGTGAAATATTGAGAAGAATGAGTCCTGTGCGTTGCTGTACAGTTGGTTCAGTGTGGTTTGAACTGTCACTGGGGTTTGATTCCAACCAAAGAGCAAGTCACTCAAACAGCACACTGGTGTACTCTGGTGGAAGTGGATGACAGCATCAACAAAATCACTGTGCAGAAGGAGTCACTATCAGAAAAGTTCAAACTTCTACACCACACTACCACGATGTCATAAAGTGGCAGCAAAGTCAGCGATCGCCTTCGTGATGTCATCGTAGGAGGGAGGGAGGTTTTGGTGGTGGACAACAGGTTTGTGGACCATGGCCTGAAGGCGGGAGTGCATGCTGGGTAATCTCGCCAGACTCTCCGCCTGCTCCATCAGCTCCGACACGCCCATAGCGCCATCGTTCAGCACGCCCCGCTGGAAGAAGGGGAGGATCTTGTCGATGAACTTGGCAAAGTGGGCGGTGCCGGAGATGACGGTGGGGATGTGCGGGTCTCCCACGTGACAGGCCACCGCCCGGCCCACTGACGTGTGAGGGTCCATCATGTAACCTGCACCAGTCAGGGCAGGGATAGAACTCAGGAAAGGGCAAATCAACACCTAAAGCATGGAGCAAAGCAATGCTTATACAACACACTTTAAAACTGTCTCTTTTTCTACATTGCCTTTCTGCTGCTGACAACCATCCATTGAAAAACTGTTTCATACATTTTCATGTCCTTTCTGTGCGACATCTGAAAAAGGCATTTGTTCTGTAATGACTTGTCCATTCGATTTCATGTATTAAACAAACTGCACAGCTGCCAACCTTCTGGAGTCAAAATTCCAGAACTAGGGGAAGAAGTGGATGGGGTGGCTGAAGAGAGGGCAGTTCAGCTTCTGACTGAAAGTACTTTTAACCCCCTCATGTTTGATTTGAAAAATGCTGGGTGTAAAAAGAAATGAATTTTCCATACGTATATTTGCCACATCCATGTAACATAATTTGGGCCTTATTCTACTATACTTTTTCATCCATGTTCTAAAATGGCCCCAAATCCTGTATTAATACACCAAATTTTGAAAAGAAAGGATATTAGTTCCACCCTCAGTCACCTTGCCTTGAAACCAAATTTTCAGAAATTCTGGACTTTTCCCCCAACTAAATTTGGAAGTTCAGGAATAATTTCTAAATCAAAGCAATTCCAGGGAAAAAAAAAAAGTTTGGGAGGATTTTTGCTATGCCAGAGTTATTTTGCATCTTGTGTTGTGTGTTTGCTTGTTTTCAGTGATTCTGCAGTCTGTGCCCATCTCCATGGGCAACAGAAGTTGGCTTCAGAGACAACATGGCAACATTCGCCTGACTACAGGGGATACACACCTTCGGCCCCACCAAAACAAACGGCTTCACTTTCAACAAGGAAGCGTCACTGCAAGCAGACTAGTCCTCATACGCTGCACCACATCTGCATATAATTCCATGGGACTACAGTGGCAAGGGTCTATCGCTAGATGAGTGAATTGTAGATTACATTAGAAAATCGGTCTGGGATGAGTGTCTTAGGGATGAGACTTGGCAGATGTTTGACCAACACATTTACTCATTTACCCAACATGCTGATGAAACTTGGATAGCTAGCTAATACTGTCTGTGCCAATACCATAGTTGTGCATGTGTGTGTGTGTGTGTGTGTGTGTGTGTGTGTGTGTGTGTGTGTGTGTGTGAGTGAGTAGGGGTGTGTGCGTGTGTGTGTGTGTGTGTGTGTGGTGTGTGTGTGTGTGTGTGTGTGTGTGTGTGTGCATGTATGAATGCACATGCATAAAAGTGTGCATATGTTTGTGCATGCATGCAAATACATACATATACTGACTTGAATATAAGTGTGTTTGAGAACAACTGCACATATGTACACTTTATTTAGGAAATTATGTGTGCACACGCAGTTTATAAGATGGTAATAATCTCATAACTGAATACACACACACACACACACACACACACACACACACACACACACACACACACACACACAAAATCACTGGCAGACACAAAATAACAAGGAACAAGTTTCTGAGAAAGGGACACAACTCCTGTGGCCTGACCACAACGTCATTGCATCTCAAGAGCCTTGAATGACCTTTGTCCAGTAAGACACACTCAGAGCCCAACAAAGACACTGTGGACCAGTAAGACACACTCACAGCCCAACAAAGACAATGTGGACCAGTAAAACACACTCACAGCCCAACAAAGACACTGTGGACCAGTAAGACACACTCAGAGCCCAACAAAGACACTGTGGACCAGTAAGACACACTCACAGCCCAACAAAGACACTGTGGACCAATAAGACAAACTCAGAGCCCAACAAAGACACAGTGGACCAGTAAGACACACTCAGAACCCAACAAAGACACTGTGGACCAGTAAGACACACTCACAGCCCAACAAAGACGCTGTGGACCAATAAGACAAACTCAGAGCCCAACAAAGACACAGTGGACCAGTAAGACACACTCAGAACCCAACAAAGACACAGTGGACCAGTAAAACACACTCACAGCCCAACAAAGACACTGTGGACCAATAAGACACACTCACAGCCCAACAAAGACACAGTGGACCAGTAAGACACACTCAGAGCCCAGCAAAGACACTGTGGACCAATAAGACACACTCAGAGCCCAACAAAGACACAGTGGACCAGTAAGACACACTCACAGCCCAACAAAGACACTGTGGAACAGTAAGGACACACTCACAGCCCAACAAAGACACTGTAGACTGGTAAGACACACTCAGAGCCCAACAAAGACATTGTGGACCAGTAAGACACACTCACAGCCAAACAAAGACACTGTGGACCAGTAAGACACACTCAGAGCCTAACAAAGACACAGTGGACCAGTAAGACACACTCAGAGCCCAACAAAGACACAGTGGACCAATAAGACACACTCACAGCCCAACTGAGACACTGTGGACCAGTAAGACACAGTCACAGCCCAACAAAGACACAGTGGACCAGTAAGACACACTCAGAACCCAACAAAGACACTGTGGACCAGTAAGACACACTCACAGCCCAACAAAGACACTGTTGACCAATAAGACAAACTCAGAGCCCAACAAAGACACAGTGGACCAGTAAGACACACTCAGAACCCAACAAAGACACTGTGGACCAGTAAAACACACTCACAGCCCAACAAAGACACTGTAGACCAATAAGACACACTCACAGCCCAACAAAGACACAGTGGACCAGTAAGACACACTCAGAGCCCAGCAAAGACACTGTGGACCAATAAGACACACTCAGAGCCCAACAAAGACACAGTGGACCAGTACGACACACTCACAGCCCAACAAAGACACTGTGGACCAGTAAGACACACTCACAGCCCAACAAAGACACTGTAGACCAGTAAGTTACACTCACAGCCCAACAAAGACACTGTGGACTGGTAAGACACACTCAGAGCCCAACAAAGACACTGTGGACCAGTAAGACACACTCACAGCCCAACAAAGACACTGGTGTGGACCAGTAAGACACACTCACAGCCCAACAAAGACACAGTGGACCAATAAGACACACTCATAGCCCAACAGAGACACAGTGGACCAGTAAGACACACTCACAGCCCAACAAAGACACAGTGGACCAGTAAGACACACTCACAGCCCAACAAAGACACAGTGGACCAGTATGACACACTCAGAGCCCAACAGAGACACTGTGGACCAGTAAGACACACTCACAGCCCAACAAAGCACTGTGGACCGGTAAGACACACTCACAGCCCAACAAAGACACTGTGGACCGGTAAGACACACTCACAGCCCAACAGAGACACTGTGGACCAGTAAGACACACTCACAGCCCAACAGAGACACTGTGGACCAGTAAGACACACTCACAGCCCAACAAAGACACTGTGGACCAGTAAGACACACTCAGCCCAACAGAGACACAGTGGACCAATAAGACACAATCAGAGCCCAACAAAGACACTGGGACCATAAGACACACTCAGAGCCCAACAAAGACACAGTGGACCAATAAGACACACTCAGAGCCCAACAAAGACACTATGGACCAGTAAGACACACTCAGAGCCCAACAAAGACACTGTGGCAAAGACACACTCAAGCCAACAAGACACTATGACAGTAAGACACACTCAGAGCAACAAGACACATTGGCCATAAACACTCACAGCAACAAGACACTGTAAACACATCACACTAAGCATGATGCTGTAAAACAGTCACACATAAGTCCATGCCAAAACACTCACAGCTTACAATGACACTGTAAACACAGTCCCTAGTCATGCCATAAACACTCACAGCTTACAATGACACTGTAAACATGGTCACACTATCCATGCCATAAACACTCACAGCTTACAATGACACTGTAAACACAGTCACACTAAGTCCATGCCATAAACACTCACACCTTACAATGACACTGTAAACAAGTCACAACATGTCCACTCCAAAAACTCTGACAGCTTACAATGACGCTGTCACAGAGTCACACTATACCCATGTCAGAAACACTGTCAGCGTACAATGAAATTATGAACACACAGTCAACCTAGGTCCATGCCAAAAACATCAACAGCTTACAATGATACCATGGGCACAGCCACACTACGACCTCGCCAAAATGTCAGCCTCTAAAGTCAACTATCAGCTCCATATCAATTTCAGCCTGTTCCAACAACTGACAGAAGAATCAGTCAAGAGCTTTGGAAGGTGGTATGCTGACTTTCTTGAAAAACAGTAGAGGGGGGAAGGAAACCAAGCCAAAGCCAAAAGAAAGCCCGCAGAAAACAGACCTGAGTGGCCTCCATTTCGAAACAAAGTGTGGAGTCTACAGTTTGTGCTGACTGTCATGCTCATCTGGTCTCCACTGATGTACACTACCAGCACTAGCACTGTGGAATCAGTGGAGGCTAGAATCCACAAAGACAATCAGGACATGGCGGACTCTCTCACCTGTGGCCCTGAAGGTGCTGAGGGCAATGTCCTCGCAGTCCTCCTCTGTGGCGTAGGCTGCCAGGAACTGCTGCTGCACTGACACCCACACCTGCACACACACACAGGTAGGTACAGGAGAAAGGTACTTTTCACTCTCACAGTGAAGCAGTTCAAAGCGCATCAGTCAAAAACCAATGTTGTTTGGTGTTCCTATTCACCCAGCACGATGCACTTTGCAAGTCTTTGGAACAACATATGTGAGTAATGAATAACTATAACTTACAGCCGTATCATACATTTTACATGTAAATAAAAACAGTACCAATCAATATAATCCACCACAATTAACTGCATCACAGAAGACACACACAATAATGAAACACATGGAAAATACAGCACAAAGCATCGCCAACATACAACACAAAAAGAGTCACAACACTACACCCCAGAACATGCTATGCCACCACCACACTGACACCCACATTTTTGGGAGCAGCGGCCACCCCTTCCCGGTGCAGCCGGGTGTAGAAGTCCCTGACTGTAGCGGGGTTCTCCCCGGACAGGTGGAAGATGAGACGCTCCAGGTTGGACGAGCGCAGGATGTCGATGGAGGGGGAGGCTGTGCGCTGGACTGTCTTGCCGGACAGCACGTACACGCCCTTGGTGATGAAGTCAGTCAGCACGTGGTTGGTGTTGGAGGCGCAGATCAGACGACGGACTGGGATTCCCATCTCCTAGGGAGGAACATTGGGCGGTCAGCAATCCAACAGTCCACTATCAGTGTGTGCGCGCGTGCACACACACACACACACACACACACACACAACACACATACACACACACACATGCAAACACACACACACACACACACACACACACACACACACACACACACACACCCTTTTATGTTGCAGAGTCTAGTCCTATCCATGCATATTGTCTGTGCTGTAGTTTATCTTCACATGTCCACCCTGCTTTAGCTTATCTTTGAATACTGCCTGTGCCATAGCTTACCTTGGCAAGCTGCTTGTGCCATAGCTTACCTTTGCATACTGCCTGTGCCATAGCTTACCCTTGCATACTGCCTGTGCCATGGCTTATCTTGGCATGCTGCCTGTGCCATAGCTTACCTGGCATGCTGCCTGTGCCATGGCTTATCTTGGCATGCTGCTTGTGCCATAGCTTACCTTTGCATACTGCCTGTGCCATAGCTTACCTTTGCATACTGCCGTGCCATGGCTTACCTTAGCAAGCTGCCTGTGCCATAGCTTACATTGGCATGCTGCCTGTGCCATAGCTTACCTTAGCAAGCTGCCTGTGTCATAGTTTACCTTGGCATGCTGCCTGTGCCATGGCTTACCTTAGCAAGCTGCCTGTGCCATAGCTTACCTTAGCAAGCTGCCTGTGCCATAGCTTACCTTAGCATGCTGCCTGTGCCATGGCTTACCTTAGCAAGCTGTCTGTGCCATAGCTTACCTTGGCATGCCGCCTGTGTCATAGCTTACCCTGGCATGCTGCCTGTGCCATAGCTTACCTTAGCAAGCTGCCTGTGCCATAGTTTACCTTGGCATGCTGCCTGTGCCATAGCTTACCTTGGCATACTGCCTGTGCCACAGCTTACCTTTGCATACTGCCTGTGCCATGGCTTACCTTAGCAAGCTGCCTGTGCCATAGCTTACCTTGGTATGCTGCCTGTGCCATAGCTTACCTTGGCATGCTGCCTGTGCCATAGCTTACCTTTGCATACTGCCTGTGACATAGCTTACCTTTGCATACTGCCTGTGCCATAGCTTAACTTTGCATACTGCCTGTGCCATGGCTTACCTTGGCATGCTGCCTGTGCCATAGCTTACCTTTGCATAGTATGCGCTGAGAATGTTGCCAAAGTTTCCAGTGGGCACGCACCAGTCGACCTGGTCGCCTAGTTTGATGTGACCCATGCGGGCCATCTCCAGGTACCCAGAGATGTGGTACAGCACCTGGGGCAGGAGGCGCCCCCAGTTGATGGAGTTGGCCGCGCTGGAACACCACCACTCCACGTCATCACCATGGCAACAACAGACATCATGGCTCTACATCATCACCATGACAACTGACATCACCACTCTACATCATCACCATGACAACAACAGACATCACCACTCTACATTATCACCATGACAACAACAGACATTACCTATATACATCATGACAACTGTAGACATCACCACTCCTCATCATCACCATAACAACAATGGATATCACCACTCTACACCATCACCATGACAACAACAGACATCACCACTCTACATCATCACCATGACAACAACAGACATCGTGGTGCCACATCATCACCATGACAACAATAGGTATCACCACTCTACATTATCACCATGACAACAACAGACATCGTGGTTCCACATCATCACCGTGACAACAATAGACATCACCACTCTACATCATCACCATGACAACAACAGACATCATGGTTCTACATCATCACCATGACAACAACAGCCATCACCACTTGAGATCATCACCATAACAACAATGGACACCACCACTCTACATCATCACCATGACAACAACAGACATCACTACTCTACATTATACCATGACAAAACAGACATCACCACTCACATCATCACCATGACAACTGACACCACCACTCACTCCCCCCCCCCCCACCCACCCCCACTCCCGACAACAACATCACCATGACGACAACAGATATCACCACTCATCCCCATGACAACCAAAGACAGCAGCAAATTCATGATTGTTTCAGTATTTTTTCTGTTTTTTTTTTTCCCTTCCCCTCTTCACAGAACTTGGCCAGTTTTTTTTTTTTTTTTTTTTTTTTTTTTTTAATGAAATAAGTCTACAATCTAAAGACTATACAATGTTGGTTCCTTTTAAATCCTGATAACTCTGTGAAGAGGATTTTCTTTTCCTTTTACAATTTTTGATTGTGGTGCAGCATTTTGTCACAGAGTATAGCAGCATTGTATCGTTAATGTAATCATGTCATGCTACACCAAAAGCATAGCATGGGCGGCTCTGAGGTGTGTGTGCATATAAGTGTGGGTATGTGTGTGTGTGTGTGTGTGTGTGTGTGTATGAATGTATCAGAGTGTGTGTGTGTGTGTGTGTGTGTGTGTGTGTGTGTGTGTGTGTGTGTGTGCGTGCGTGCGTGCGTGTGTGTGTGTGTGTGTGTGTGTGTGTGCGCGTGTGTGTGTGCGTGTGTATGTGTGTCTGCGTGTGAGAGTGTGTCTGTGTCTGTGTGTGTGTGCGTGCAGGCATGTGCATGTGTATGTGCAAGTGTGCGTGTGTGTGGACATGCAAGAGAGTTCTGTATGTGTCAGACACTGCGTTTGAACCTCATCCTGCAGTCCAGGTCGGTCTTCATCCAGGTGGCAAACTCAAGGTCACTGAACACCTGTTTGATCACCGCCTGGCAGTAGTCAAAATCCCCATCCACACCTGTACATAGACACACATGAATGTAGCTGATGAACACACACACACACGAACACTCACACATACACACGAACACCATAAACAACCAGCACCACACACAGTCTCACACACACATACCACAGAAACACACACACACACACACACATACACACAGAGCACACGAACACATGCAGACACACACATGCACATGCATACATACACACAAATGAAACAGACATACACACAGATACACACACACATGTGCGCGCACACACAACACACACACACACACACACACACACACACACACACACACACACACACATTTTTCTGACTTTTTTTTTCCTCCCCCTTATCAAAGAGACATAAATACATATACACACAATACGGTCCCCCTCCCCTCCTCTTCCTCCCGATCCCCTCCCTCCCCCCTCCCCCTCCCCCCGTCTAATATCACTATGTGGATAGACGTTAAACTGAAGACAACAACAACAACACACACACACACACACACCGCGCGCGCGCATGCACTTCCTAAAGGTTGAAAAGCCTCAAGTACCTTTGTGAACCACAAGTAACAATGGTTTTGAAGAGCAAACTACACACAGTTGATAAGACGACGCTGGCCAGGCACGCTTGTACTCCTCACTGGAAACAAAAAGTGTCTGATCCAGTTGATCTCTGCACACCTGCTGCAGTGACCATGGGGCTGATCTAGGTCAGCCCAGTGCTGGCCAACACACTGACCATGTCCCCTGTATGACCATGTGGCCTTGGTCAGTGCAGTGCTGGCACACCAGGTTGACCATGTCTGCCTGCAGGGATCACATGCTGGAAGCTTGCCTGGTACAGGCATGAGCGCCTCACTCGGACTCCATGCCCTGAACAAGCCTACAGTGTAGTGAGGACTGGATGTTCCACAGGCAGACCAATGATGTCCTGGGGAGGCGACATACAGGACTCGACTGGCGACAACACCTCTACCCTGTGGCATAGGACTGAGGGCTGATGAGACCCCTTGACAACAAACGTGTCCATTGCAGTGCCCCAGCATGGTCTGATGAAGGGACGATGCTGATAATGACCTATGCTGTTCAACAAGAACAGAATGTACAGCTTCACGATAAGGAGGTGCAACGCCTGATTTCACTTTAATCCTTGAAAAATCATTCAGAAGGAATTCAGGAATGTGCAGAACCTTCACAATGTCCCTGACGTTGAATCTCTCTGACTGATGGCCCTGACATCTTACCAATGACTTTGATGTTGCTGCCGCCCATGGTTGTCATCTGATGGTGTTGGATCTTGCTGATGCCCTGAAGGGGGTACAAACCAACACCCCACCCGTGATCCCTCTGCACAAATACACATCACAACTTTTGTCACATCTGGGTACAACACCAATACCCTTACCCGCCATCCCTCTGCACACACAGATATCAAGACTTGAATTTGAATACAACACCAACAGCCTACCCACAATCCCTCTGCACAGACATCAATCAAGACTTTCATCATATGGGTATGACACCAACAACCCCACCCACCACCCTTCAGCACAGACATCAATCAAGACTCATCATATGGGTATGACACCACAACAACCCCCACCCACCGCCCTTCAGCACAGACATCAATCAAGACTCATCACATGGGTATGACACTAACAACCCCACCCACCACCCTTCAGCACAGGCATCAAGACTCATCATATGGTATGACACCAACAACCCCACCACCACCCTTCAGCACAGGCATCACAACTTTCATCATATGGGTATGAACCAACAACCCCATCCACTACCCTTCAGCACAGACATCAATAAGGACTCATCATGGGTATGACACCAACAACCCCACCCACCACCCTTCAGCACAGGCTCAATCAAGACTCATCACATGGGTATGACACTAACAACCCCACCCACCACCCTTCAGCACAGGCATCATGACTTTCATCATATGGGTATGATACCAACAACCCCATCCACCACCCTTCAGCACAGACATCAATCAAGACTCATCATATGGGTAGACACCAACAACCCCACCCACCACCCTTCAGCACAGACATCAATCAAGACTCATCATATGGGTATGACACCAACAACCCCATCCACCGCCCTTCAGCACAGGCATCACGACTTTCATCATATGGGTATGACACCAACAACCCCACCCACCATCCTTCAGCACAGACATCAATCAAGACTCATCATATGGGTATGACACCAACAACCCCATCCACCGCCCTTCAGCACAGGCATCACGACTTTCATCATATGGGTATGATACCAACAACCCCACCCACCACCCTTCAGCACAGACATCAAGACTTTCATCATACCTGGATGCAAGACCAACACCCTAGCCACGAATAGATGCACAGACAGCATCAAGATTTTCATCATATCTGAGTACAGCACCAACATTCCGACCCACAAAACACCCCCACCTGTGACCCCTCTGTACAGGTAGACATCATGATTTTATCGTGTCTGTCGATGACTTATTCAGTTTCATGAAAGTGAAAAGTCATCTGAATGTTAAGGACTTTTCTGACCAGCCGGTCTTTGTCCACATATTCTGTGCGCGCGCACACACACAAACACAAACACACATACACACACACACACACATACACACACACACACAAAACACACACAACACACACACACACACACACACACACACACACACACACACACACACACACACACACACAATGGCACCAAGGAGCTGTGAGGGTGGGAGAGAAGCAGGTGGACTATGCATTCTGGGAAGCTTTCTCAGGGATGCCACATACATGCAAATACCACGTGACATGAGAAGAAAGATTCCTGCAGTCTTCACATGCACCAAACCATCCTGTACATCAGGCCTGTTCCCCTCCTCCTCACACTCCTCCCAACTCCACAAAATGTACTGCCTGGAACTGTATTCCCATTCTGACAGCAGAGCCCTGTGTTCCAATTCTGATAGCAGTGCCCTGTGTTCCAATTCTGATAGCAGTGCCCTGTGTTCCAATTCTGATAGCAGTGCCCTGTGTTCCAATTCTGATAGCAGTGCCCTGTGTTCCAATTCTGATAGCAGAGCCTGTGTTCCAATTCTGAAGCAGAGCCCTGTGTTCCAATTTGACAGCAGTGCCTGTGTTCCCATTCTGACAGCAGTGCCCTGTGTTCCAATTCTGACAGCAGAGCCCTGTGTTCCAATTCTGATAGCAGAGCCCCGAGTTCCCATACTGACCAACTTTTGGAAGAGAAGGCCAGTTTGGCCGTTGGTATGGATGACACATTACACATAGCATGCACCCTGCGTGAGAAATGGAAAGAATGAAGGAAGTAAGGAAATTGAGTGAACGATATTGACTGGATGACACGGGAAATGACTGAATGTAGCGCCAGCTGGCAGCTCTTCAGTCGGCACAACCCAGGTAGACAGCCCGTTGTGTAAACGAGTGTGGATTGTAAAGCGCTTAGAGCTTGGTCTCTAGCCGAGAATAAGTAGCTATATAAGTATTCATTATCATTATTATTATTATTATTACCAAACAGACATGCCACAGCCCAACCTTCAGGACACAAAACAAAAAGGAAACTGACCTGCATGGCGACTGAAGCCATCTAAGACTGCACCACCTGTGTCCCCTGAGGTGGCCACCACAATGAGATACCTACACAAACACACCACAGTGACATGCCTACACAAACACATCTTAATGACATACCTACACACACCACAGTGACATGCCTACAACAAACACATCTTAATGACATACCTGTAGACGCAAACACTCCACAGTGACATGCCTACACAAACACACCACAGTGTCATGCCTACACAAGCACACCACAGTGACATGCCTACACAAACACATCTTAATGACACACCTGTAGACGCAAACACTCCACAGTGACATGCCTACACAAACACACCACAGTGAAGTATCTGTACAAACTTACCACAGTGACATACCTGTACAAAAAGATCACAATGACATACCTATACAAACACTCCACAATGATGTACCTACACAAACACACCACAAATGACATATATCTACACTAACACACCACAATGACATACCTACACACAAACACACCATGATATATCCACACTAACACATCACGATGATATATCTACACAAACACACCACAACGACACACCTACACAAACATACCACAGTATCATATCTACACAAACACACCACAATGACATACCCACATAAACACCACAGTAACATACCTGCACAAACACATCACAATGGCATACTTACACAAACACATCGCAACGCCATACCTACATAAACACACCACAGTGACATACCTACACAAACACATCACAACAACATATCCACACAAACACCACAGTAACATACCTACACGAACACACCACAATGGCATACCTACACATACAACACCACAAATGCCATACTTACACAAACAAACCACAAAGAAACTATACTTCCACAAACACGGCACACACATACCCCCCTTCCCCACTCCCTCCTAAGTTCATCCTTCTATAAATTTTGTTAGTTAAGAATGTCCCCCCTCCCAAACAGTTGATTTGCATGCCCACTGCTTGTGGGCTCCGACCCAAAACTCAGTTCTGGCGACTCTCTCCTCTTATCTCCATACGAACTGACAGCTCCTTGCAGGGATCTGATTCCATACACAAAGCAGTGTTCCAGCTAGCAAACCGAGTTAGTAGATCAGCACATAAAAATTCATATTTCTTACCAAAGTTGGTTTCTGTATGGCAGCATTTTACAAAATGTGTATGCAATGTTGTCTATCTTGTAACCTAACCTTAACAAACAGCAGAAAATCTTACTTTGAGACATCGCTGCAGGTGTCCATTGCTTTCACAAAGAACCTGGGCATCAGCTGAAGAGCAGCGTCTTTGAAGGAAGCTGTAGGCCCATGAAACAGCTCCAGAGTGTAGTGGTTGTTCACCAGCTTCTTGATCGGTCGCCACTTGTGGGGAGGTGAACAGGTTCGCTTTGTACGACTTGTACAAGAACGTTCGGATCTCCTGAGGTCTCAGGTCAAAAGGATGGATCCACTTTTCTAGCACCCTAAGAGACCGCTCCCTGAAGTCCAGGTCCACCAGACGCTGCAGCTGCCCGAGGGTGAAGCGCGGCTGGTGCTTGCTCTTGACGTACAGTCCGCCATCGGGCGCCAGGCCCTGCAGCACGGCTTCCAGGAAGGAGACGTAACTGCGCGGGATGTCGTCAGCACCTCCCCGTGACGACACGAAGCCTTCGTCGTTAGTGAAATGTTCCACTGCTTCTGCAACCTATGGAATCTGTCTGTGACAGTCCCTGTTTCCTCCAGGTGTACGGCTTGTATGCACACACACACATAAAAACACACACACACATATGTATATATGTGCAACATCCTGACACAACCCCCTCATCCACGAACACATCCCCTGATTTGCACATACTCTCTCCCCACCTCTCTCTTTCTCTCTCTCTCTCTAACACACACACACACACACACACACACACACACACACACACACACACAATGCATGCATACACTGACTTAATTGCATGACCATTTCCTGCGTGCAAAGGTTGTTTGAAATAACATAGTCTCACACAGATCACAGAAACACTGTTACTGTAAACTAAAGTCACAATACCTAAGACTTCCATTACCTGGATCAGCAAACATTCCATCAGTTTGGTACCAGAGGTGTCCTCTGTCACCACCTGCTAAGCCCACTGCCGACTTACAACTGGATCGAAACTAAGCAGCCATCACCAGCTTTCTTTATAACAAAAAAACAACAACAAAAAACAAAAAAAGAAGCTGAAAACAAACAAGCAAAGCCCATGTAGTCACTGACCAGCTGATTGGCACTGTCTCAAATTTGTCGACATGAGATAACCAACCAGTGGAGACACTGCACTGTTATCATGGTACTTCTGTGGTGTCCAGTGAAACCTGTTTTGATCAGATATGCATGGCAGGATGCCACCCATAAAGTGAGCACTGGATCTAAATTTAGCAGCCATCACCTCAGACGTTTTCCTTAACCCTTTCACTTCCAGCTGTCCCTGAGCTGCAAACAGCTGACCACCACCTTTGGAGCAGAGCCACCGTGGGGTACTAGCCTCACAGGGGTGATCATTGGAAACATCAAACCAGTTTCTATCATTTATGCACACTGTTAAATATGATACAACAAAATTTATTCAAAGTGCTATCCTAGTATGACTGAGAACGTAAAAAGAACATACACAGACAACCAATTTCCTGAATCACAGCATACTCATAGCACCGAGCAGGACCTGTGGCATTCTGACTGTATTAGCAGTGTGGCTAATGAGGCGATGAAAGGGTTAAAAGAAACGCACACACACACATACACACACACAAATACACACACACACATTGCTCACTAGGTCACAGGACAGCCAGCTGCCAACATTGATAAATGCCATCTTTCGCTTTATTAAATGAACTTGCACAGAGCCACCACTCACCTTTTCAGCTATGCTTTCTGGAGATTCTCTGTCCTCAACGATGACCCGCACATCGTACCAGGCTCATAAAACTCCTGCCTATAATCCAGAATCTGGGCCAAGGTGGCACCAGAGGTCTGGCCAACGATGCGGTCCACCTTCATCATGTTGAGCCGTCGCAGGATGGCGTTGCGGCTGACGTCCAGAAAGACCACCATGCCTGACTGGGCCATCTTCTGCATGGATCGCGCATGTAGGGGGTTGGAGCCTGTCAGAGAGACAATAGCGCCCTCTGGGAGGATGAAGTTGAGCACGGCTTTTCCCTCCTCCTCAACGAAGGCTGCGTCACCTACCATTCTCAGCTGAACCAAGGAAAGGATGACAAGTTCAACAGAATTAATCAGACAGTATACTAAAATGTCAAATGTAAATGTTCACACACAATAATGCGTTTACTACAAATGAGAGACATATACTCTTGTGGTTGGGATTACTCAATATTTTTTTTTTAACCACTGTTAAGGTAACCACCTGAGACTGAAGTGCATGACAATAAGACATAAAAGCAGTGACACAATTATTTAGGAGGTATAACTCATGTCATCTAGATGAAAATCCAGTAACAGTATACCGCAACAAAGGTTAAGTCACAATTTCTCTGTTATTAGCACTGATTTCTGTTGATCGACGCACTATTTTGAGACTCATCTCACAGTAAAAGTTACTAGAAGAAAAAAATAATAATAACAGCAAGACAAACCGAAGAAAAACCAAAGGTTTGGAAATCTTGAAAGAAGGGAGTGAGGGGGAGAGAGAAAAAAAAAGAGAAAGGCTAATAAGAGGTATAGAGAAGGGGATGGGGGAAAAGAACACAATGTGGGAGAAATGAGAGTGTGAACAA
>CM065734.1:5716846-5719346 GCA_033310375.1 Conus canariensis
AGGGCCTGATTAATCCTCCTATATGATATGAGGAATCGGCCTAGAGGCATTTCGTCGAGTATTTCGGAAAGTGATTCCAGACGCCACATGAAATGAACCCAGCAATACCAATTTGTGTAGTCTTCCTTGGTTGTTGCAGCAATGTCGTGTTTTTGGAAGAACTCATCAGTTATTCCTCTCTCTTCTCTCTCTCTCTCTCTCTCTCTCTCTCTCTCTCTGTGTGTGTGTGTGTGTGTGTGTGTGTGTGTGGGTGGTGTGTGACTGACATCTCTCTCTCTCTCTCTCTCTCTCTCTCTCTCTCTCTCTCCCGTGTAGTATCCCCAATCCGTTAAAGGACACGGGCCAGGTTTAAAAAAAGCACCTCGCTTATTTGTTACCC
Organism: Conus canariensis; assembly: GCA_033310375.1. Taxonomy (NCBI): domain Eukaryota; kingdom Metazoa; phylum Mollusca; class Gastropoda; order Neogastropoda; family Conidae; genus Conus; species Conus canariensis. Next base: position 5,717,226 of record CM065734.1, read on the forward strand.
ATAGGAATCAATCAAACAATCAATCAACCAATCAGTCAACCAATCTTTCACACACGCATACACAGAGTCTCTCATTGTCTCTATTTGTTAGTCTGTCTGTCTTTGTGTGTATGTGTGTGTGTCTATGTGTCTCTCTCCCCTCTCTCTCTCTCTCTCTCTCCCCTGCACCCCCCCCACCCCCTCCGCTAGATATACTACAATCTCCAGATTCCTATACTCAGAACTGACCTTTTTAAAATGCCTTTGTTATTCTGGGCCAATTCTCTGGAATCCAGCGACTAAATGCCGTTGGGGTACAGAATATTGCAGAAGAACAGTGTTTGATTTATCAACATACTTTGCACTGTTTAATCAAGATATCCACTTTGTAGTAACTGAGTAAACCAGTCTCATGTTTCATGCTTGCCATATTACCATCTACATAACCAACATATTGCCACAAAATACAACTGCCGTATGTCTGAAAATCAAATTTTACAGGAGACAAAAAAAAAAAAAAAAAAAAGACTGATCATTATCCCCACAAGATATACTGCGAGCTGAGTTACGGTACAAGTATTTTGATTACAGTATGTTTGTTTTTAGAATAATGTGATTGGGACTTGGCTACGTTGTGCCCCTTGGCCCGCTCTTATAGTACATCAAAACTCTCAAAAATGCAAAAAATTTAAGTTATGGCAGTTGCATTTCCGGGTGGCTATATAGTTATAAATACTTTCCCAAAGGGATTTATTATTGGTGGGTTTACAAGTATTGTTGCTGTGTGTGTGTGTGTGTGTGTGTGTGTGTGTGTGTGTGTGTGTGTGTATACATCACATGCATATATACTTTTCTCTTCCATTAATATGAATCATTGCTTCTCTCTCTGTCTTCTCATCTCTCTCTCTCCCTCCCTCTCTCTCTCTCTCTCTCTCTCTCTCTCTCTCTCTCTCTCTCTCTCTCTCTCTCTCTCACTGTCTCTTGCCCCTCCTTCCCAACCTTCCTTCCTCAGTCTCTCTCTCTCTTTGTTATTGCCAGTGTGTGTTGTGTGTGTGTGTGTGTGTGTGTGTGTGTGTGTGTGTGTGTGTATACATGTGTATGCGTGCGTGTGTGTTTGTATGAACGTGTGTGTGTGTGTGTGTGTGTGTGTGTGTGTGTGTGTGTGTTGTACTTTTCTCTTATGATTATATGAATCATTGCTTCTCTCTCTGTGTGTTTCTCTCTGCCTCTCTCTCTTTCTCGCCCTCTCTGCTATTGCCATCTACTGGTATAAATGATATGGAAATAATATACATGTGCAAGACAAGGATAACTTGTGATACTTGGGATTGGCTTAAGCTCATCCTTAAGTTATTAACACTTGAAAATCTCTCTCTCTCTCTCTCTCTCTCTCTCTCTCTCTCTCTCTCTCTCTCTCTCTCTCTTTCTCCTTCTCCTTCTCTCTCTCTCTCTCTCTGCACACCAGTCTGCCTGTTTGTCTATTTTTCTGTCTGTCTCTGTGTCTGTCTCTCAGTTTGTCCAAATGTCGGTTTATCTATCTCTATGTCTGCCTGTCTGTCTGTCTGTCTGTCTGTCTGTCTGTCCCAGTGTTTTGTTCTGTCTGTATGTCTCTCTCTCAGAGTTTCTGTCTCTGTCTCTGTCTCTCTCTGTCTCTGTCTCTCTCTGTCTGTCTGTTTGTCTGTCTGTCTGTCTGTCTGTCTGTCTCTCTCTCTCTGTCTTTCTGTCTGTGCCTTTCTTACTTGTGGTAATTTTCCCCCTATATATTTATTTTACTTGTCCCCAGAGAGTTTCCACAGAGTGGGAACCTCATCACTTTCACAGCCTTTGTGTTCAATGCCTTGGACGGATTCATCTTCACCTCGCGCTTCCTCACGCGTCGACCAGTCATACCCATTAGGTGAGCCTTAGGTTACCCTCCCCCCCCCCTCCCCACAACATACACACACACACTAAAATTTACAAATACATGCACATGTGCAAGCACATGCGCATGCGTGCGCACACACGTGCGCGCGCGCACACACACACACACACACACTCACATGCGCACGCACACACACACACACACACACACACACACACACACACACACACACACACACACACACACAGGCACGCACTCACGCACGCACGCACATACAC
>CM065734.1:5724346-5751846 GCA_033310375.1 Conus canariensis
GCAGGTGGCATTGTGTCATTTGAGGGTCGGCAGAGCTGTAGGCTGTGCAGGTGGCATTGTGTCATTTGAGGGTCGGCAGAGCTGTAGGCTGTGCAGGTGGCATTGTGTCATTTGAGGGTCGGCAGAGCTGTAGGCTGTGCAGGTGGCATTGTGTCATTTGAGGGTCGGCAGAGCTGTAGGCTGTGCAGGTGGCATTGTGTCATTTGAGGGTCGGCAGAGCTGTAGGCTGTGCAGGTGGCATTGTGTCATTTGAGGGTCGGCAGAGCTGTAGGCTGTGCAGGTGGCATTGTGTCAGTTGAGGGTCGGCAGAGCTGTAGGCTGTGCAGGTGGCATTGTGTCAGTTGAGGGTCGGCAGAGCTGTAGGCTGTGCAGGTGGCATTGTGTCATTTGAGGGTCGGCAGAGCTGTAGGCTGTGCAGGTGGCATTGTGTCATTTGAGGGTGGCAGAGCTGTAGGCTGTGCAGGTGGCATTGTGTCATTTGAGGGTCGGCAGAGCTGTAGGCTGTGCAGGTGGCATTGTGTCATTGAGGGTCGGCAGAGCTGTAGGCTGTGCAGGTGGCATTGTGTCTTGAGGTCCAGAGCTGTAGCTGTGCAGGTGCATTGTGTCATGAGGGTCGGCAGAGCTGTAGGCTGTGCAGGTGGCATTGTGTCATTTGAGGGTTGGCAGAGCTGTAGGCTGTGCAGGTGGCATTGTGTCATTTGAGGGTTGGCAGAGCTGTAGGCTGTGCAGGTGGCATTGTGTCATTTGAGGGTTGGCAGAGCTGTAGGCTGTGCAGGTGGCATTGTGTCATTTGAGGGTCGGCAGAGCTGTAGGCTGTGCAGGTGGCATTGTGTCATTTGAGGGTCGGCAGAGCTGTAGGCTGTGCAGGTGGCATTGTGTCATTTGAGGGTCGGCAGAGCTGTAGGCTGTGCAGGTGGCATTGTGTCATTTGAGGGTCGGCAGAGCTGTAGGCTGTGCAGGTGGCATTGTGTCATTTGAGGGTCGGCAGAGCTGTAGGCTGTGCAGGTGGCATTGTGTCATTTGAGGGTCGGCAGAGCTGTAGGCTGTGCAGGTGGCATTGTGTCATTTGAGGGTCGCAGAGCTGTAGGCGTGCAGGTGCTTGTTCATTTGGTCGAAGCTGTAGGCTGTGCAGGTGGCATTGTGTCATTTGAGGGTCGGCAGAGCTGTAGGCTGTGCAGGTGGCATTGTGTCATTTGAGGGTCGGCAGAGCTGTAGGCTGTGCAGGTGGCATTGTGTCATTTGAGGGTCGGCAGAGCTGTAGGCTGTGCAGGTGGCATTGTGTCATTTGAGGGTCGGCAGAGCTGTAGGCTGTGCAGGTGGCATTGTGTCATTTGAGGGTCGGCAGAGCTGTAGGCTGTGCAGGTGGCATTGTGTCATTTGAGGGTATGGCAGAGCGTAGGCTGTGCAGGTGGCATTGTGTCATTGAGGGTCGGCAGAGCTGTAGGCTGTGCAGGTGGCATTGTGTCAGTTGAGGGTCGGCAGAGCTGTAGGCTGTGCAGGTGGCATTGTGTCAGTTGAGGGTCGGCAGAGCTGTAGGCTGTGCAGGTGGCATTGTGTCATTTGAGGGTTGGCAGAGCTGTAGGCTGTGCAGGTGGCATTGTGTCATTTGAGGGTTGGCAGAGCTGTAGGCTGTGCAGGTGGCATTGTGTCATTTGAGGGTTGGCAGAGCTGTAGGCTGTGCAGGTGGCATTGTGTCATTTGAGGGTCGGCAGAGCTGTAGGCTGTGCAGGTGGCATTGTGTCATTTGAGGGTCGGCAGAGCTGTAGGCTGTGCAGGTGGCATTGTGTCATTTGAGGGTTGGCAGAGCTGTAGGCTGTGCAGGTGGCATTGTGTCATTTGAGGGTTGGCAGAGCTGTAGGCTGTGCAGGTGGCATTGTGTCATTTGAGGTGGCAGAGCTGTAGGCTGTGCAGGTGGCATTGTGTCATTGAGGGTCGGCAGAGCTGTAGGCTGTGCAGGTGGCATTGTGTCAGTTGAGGGTTGGCAGAGCTGTATGGGGCGTGGCAGGTGGCAGATTGTGTCAGTTGAGGGTTGGCAGAGCTGTAGGCTGTGCAGGTGGCGTTGTGTCATTTGAGGGTTGGCAGAGCTGTAGGCTGTGCAGGTGGCATTGTGTCATTTGAGGGTTGGCAGAGCTGTAGGCTGTGCAGGTGGCATTGTGTCATTTGAGGGTTGGCAGAGCTGTAGGCTGTGCAGGTGGGTGTTGGCTGATGTCATGTCATTGTGCAGGGTTCTCTGGTGGCCAATCTGCTGCTGGGACGCCTGATTCTGAACAAGCAGTAAGTGGACTCACATGCACATAGACACATGGATGTTCATACACACACCAAATACACACACACATGCACACGCGTACGCATGTGTACACACACACATACACATACACACACACATACACATACACATACACACACACACACACACACACACACACACACACACACACACACACACACACAACGCACACATGCACGCACACAAACTCACACATAAACACACACATTCTGAATACACACGTATACACACACACACACACACACACACACACACATACATGCACACACACACACACACACACACACACACACACACACATTTTGTACGCACATACATGTATGCACATATATGTACACACACACATACACACACACACACACACATGCACACACACACACACACACACACACACACACACACACACATACACACATTCACATACACACACATGCGCACACACACACACACACACACACACATGCACACACACACACACACACACATACACACATTCATATATACACACACACACACACACACACACACACACACACACACACACACACACACATGCACACACACATACACATACACACAGACACACACAGACACACACAGACACACACACACACACACACACACACACACACACACACACACACACACACACCACTTGTTTCATAATTCTTTGTCAGTTTGTGCTGTAAATAGGCATGTCACAGGTTATAAAAGAATGGTTCTGTATCAATGATTAAAGGAGTACCCCAAGGAGTGTATATCAATTTGATTGAAGGATTGATCTCTTTTGCCTTTCAAGTCAAAACCTGTCGTTAAATATACAGTATTATGCTGGATGTGAACAAGAAGAGTGCTCCATTAAAATATGATCTGCAGGTTGTCACAACCCAGACATCTGTGTGGATCAGGTTGTAGCTTGAATTCCATTGAAAGATGTGCTAGAGGTTGTCTTTGTGACCATCTTCTGTGTACATGAACAATCAGTTGGTTCAGTAAGCAGTGCCTTCTAGCTGTGTAGAGAGGCCCATGGTCAGATGGTCAGGGCATTTGTCTGTGGAATGGCAGTTGTGTGTTCAATCCACACGTGGGGTCAGGTTTTTTGTTTTTTTTTTCAGCTTGAAAAACCCTTTCTGTCAACTCATCTGTGAACGGGTACCTGTCAGCTCAGCTGTAAATGGGTACCTGTCAACTCATCTGTAAATGGGTACCTGTCATCTCAGCTGTAAACGGGTACCTGATTCGGTTCAGGGAAGGTTAACTCTCAACAGTTTTTGAGATTTTTGCATTTTGTATGAATTTTTCGTAATTTTTCGTAACATTCTGCACATTATTTCCAAAATGATAATATTTTTGTGATGAATGTGTCTATTTCGGGTTTTTTAGGTGATACGTTGCTTCAGATAACAAAAATGTTGTTTTAAATACCATAATTCCGGGAAGAAAACGGTCGATCACCGGTGATCGAAATTCAAGGGAAAGAACTGAAGGGTTAAAGGCAGCAAAAGGAGAAGGATGGGTTCCTAGTCTGCTTGCTGTGCCCCAGACATGGAAGACTTCTGACAGTTCACTTTGGCCACAGGAACTTTTTCATTTATTCATTTATTTATTTAAATCCAGAAGTTTAGACTGAAACAACAACTGTCTGGAAATAATCTCTGGAGTATTCCTTTTTTCTTTTCTTTTTTTTCTTTAAGGTCTTGAGATGAATATCATGCCTGTTTCTTGCGTCTGCTCTTGAAATGTAAAACCTTGCCATTGAAATGTCCTAGGCTTTCTTGCCGTTCTTCTGTTTTTAGAAATTACAAAAGGTGCCTTTAAAATGTCCTAGTGTTGTTTGCTGTGCCTCTGTTTGTGAAATTTGAAATTGTTCCATTGAAATATCGAGGTTTTTTTTTCCCCAACAAGCATGTAAAACATATAGAAGGAATACAGTGGGATTAAATGTGTTGAAAATATAGGTGTAAAGGAATACAGATGGACTTTTTTTCTGCTGACATGCAGGTACAAAAGGCGTGCAGATGGGCTCCTTCTGTTGACATGTTTAGTATGAAAGTACAGGTGGACTTGTTCTGTTAATGTGACGCTCGAAAAGGAGAATGGATGGACTCTTTCTGTTGACATGTAAATATGAAAGTGCAGATGGACTCTTCCGATTGACATTTAGGTATAAAAGAACTGCAGATAAACGCTTTTGGTTGACATGATGCATTCAAGAAAGACAGGTAGACTTTTCGTGTTGACATGCGAATACAAAAGAATACAGACTGTCTGTTTCTGTTGACATGTAATACAGGTGGACTCTGTTGACATGTAGTTCAAATGGACTCTTCTGTTGACAATGTAGGTGTAAAAGGTCTACATATGGACTATTTCTGTGTACATGTTGGTGTAAAAGGAGTATAGGCGGATTCTTTTCTGTTGACATGCAGGTCCAAAAAGGGAGTTTCTGCAGACTCTTTCTGTTGATGCACAGGTACAAAAAGAGCAAGTACATGTCGGTGATACTAATCACGCTGGGCATCATTCTCTGCACCATTGCCTCTGTCTCCGATGTGGTGAGTGACATCAAAGCTGATGATGTGGTGAGATGTGGTGATGAGAGGCTTTGAGGTGGTAGGTAGAGCCTCCGATGTGGTGTGAGCCTCTGACGTGCTGAGTGGCGTCAAAGCTGATGATGTGGTGAGATGTGATGATGAGAGGCTTTGAGGTGGTAGGTAGAGCCTCCGATGTGGTGTGAGCCTCTGACGTGCTGAGTGGCGTCAAAGCTGATGATGTGGTGAGATGTGTTGATGAGAGGCTTCGATGTGTTGGTCAGAGCTTCCGATGTGGTGTGAGCTTCCGATGCGGTGAGTGGCAGCAAAGCCGATAATGTGGCGAGATGTGGTGATGAGAGGCTTTGAGGTGGTCGTTAGAGCCTCCAGTGTGGTGGTGTGAGCCTCTGAGGTGCTGATGTGACAAGATGTGGCAATAGACATTTTGTTGTGGTGAAAATGGTGATATGACCTTGATGTACTACAAATGAGGCAATTGAAAATCTTATCTTTGAAATTGATGGGGAGTGTGTCTGACATGCTAAAACGTGACAGAAGAACTTCTAGTTGGTCAAATGTGATAGAACCTCTGACATGGTAGGGTAAGATGGGATGGGGAGGATCTTGTCTGTATAAAAAATGTGCTGATAGAGCCTCTGTTGTGGTGAAATGTGGTGATAAAACTTGCAGTGTGGTAAGAGAAGTGATAACACTTCTGATGTGGTCAGGTGTGTTGATAAAATCTCTCGTGGTAAGATGTGATAGGAGAACCTCTGATGTGGTAACGCATGGTGAAAGCAGCTCTGGTGTGGTCAGATGTGGTGATAGATTCTCTGATGTGGTAAGAAGTGGTGATAGATACTATGATGTGGGAAGATATGGTGGCAGGTTCTCTGGTGAAGTGGAACGCGTTGATAGACTCTCTGATGTGGTTAAGTGTAGTGATAGATTTTCTGACTCAGGGAGATGTGAGAATTTCACTGATGTGAGATGTGCAAGAATCTCTGATGTGGTTGGATGTGGTGGTAGAATCTCTGATGTGGTTGGATGTGGTGGTAGAATCTCTGATGTTGGAGATGTGGTGGCAGATTCTCTGATGTAAGATATGGATTCTCTGATGTGGCAGTAGATTCTCTGATATGGGAAGATGCCATGATAGATCTTCCTGATGTGTGGGACTATGTGGTGATAGTCTCTGTGATGTGGTAAGATACGGTGGTATATTCTCTGATGTTGGAATACGTGTGATAGATTCTCTGATGTGGGAAGATGAGGTGGTAGATTCTCTGATGTAGTGAGATAATGTGGGAATGTGTGGTGATCAGAGGTTCAAGTATCTTCAGTGGTGTCCTTCAACCTCCTTGACTTTCTGACCCTTGCCTTCACGTATTAAACATATTCACTCACTTGGAAATTTTGTCGGACATCGGCTCTCTGCCTACGGCGGAAGTAAGGTGGGCGTCACGTGACTGTCTTATTACTGCATTAGCCACGAAAAATTCGGCCTGGCCGAGCTGACTAACTGCCGTTGAATGCTATGGTCTGACATGGTAAGTATACTAGCCAAACAGGGAGTATAATAAAAGCTCCCCATTTTTGTTTCAGTTTAATTGTTGAACATTAAAGAAACCAGTACTAAATACACACTTATGGACCCTATTACTTTAAACGGAATCCGTGATTATTAAGAGTACTTGCCGTTTTAGTGATGTCTTGATTGTCAAAGGCACAGCTGTTTATTTTTTTGGTGGGTATTGAATTGGTTTAATTTTGAGTGTCTTGGGATAAATGAAGAGGAGAAATAAGAACTCATAATTGCTGGATCAGATTTGAAGTTAAATTTGGTTGTTACGGTGAAATGTGTCAGTTTCGTGCTTGATTGGTGGACTAGTTTTGTTGCTATTGAGGTATGAATTTTCACTAATGCTTGTGTATGTGTGTGTGTGTGCATGTGTGATTGTGTGTGTGTATGCATGTGTGTGTGTGTGTGTGTGTGTGTGTGTGTGTGTGTGTGTGTATGTGCATGTCTGTGTGTGTGTCTATGTGTGCGTGCATGCATATGCGTGCAAACGTGTGTGTGTGTGTGTGTGTGTGTGTGTGTGTGTGTGTGTGTGTGTGTGTGTGAATGTGCGTGTGTGTGTGCATGTGTGTGTGTGTGCATGTGTGTGTGTGTGTGTGTATGTGTGTGTGTGTGTGTGTGTGTGTGCAGGAATCCCAGCCGAGCCACACAGATGATCCGTTCTATGACCTGTGTGTGTGGGCGTTAGGTCAGTCCCCTGTACAACCACCTCTCACCCAGTGTTCCACACATGCCATCGGCAGTGCTTTCCCCTACACACCCACCACTCACCCAGTGTTCCACACATGCCATCAGCAGTGCTTTCCCCTACACACCCACCACTCACCCAGTGTTCCACACATGCCATCAGCAGTGCTTTCCCCTACACACCCACCACTCACCCAGTGTTCCACAGATGCCATCAGCAGTGCTTTCCCCTACACACCCACCACTCACCTAGTGTTCCACACATGCCATCATCAGTGCTTTCCCCTACACACCCACCACTCACCCAGTGTTCCACACATGCCATCATCAGTGCTTTCCCCTACACACCCACCACTCACCCAGTGTTCCACAGATGACATCAGCAGTGCTTTCCCCTACACACCCACCACTCACCTAGTGTTCCACACATGCCATCATCAGTGCTTTCCCCTACACACCCACCACTCACCTAGTGTTCCACACATGCCATCATCAGTGCTTTCCCCTACACACCCACCACTCACCCAGTGTTCCACACATGCCATCATCAGTGCTTTCCCCTACACACCCACCACTCACCCAGTGTTCCACAGATGCCATCAGCAGTGCTTTCCCCTACACACCCACCACTCACCCAGTGTTCCACACATGCCATCATCAGTGCTTTCCCCTACACACCCACCACTCACCCAGTGTTCCACAGATGCCATCAGCAGTGCTTTCCCCTTCACACCCACCACTCACCCAGTGTTCCACACATGCCATCAGCAGTGCTTTCCCCAACACACCCACCACTCACCTAGTGTTCCACACATGCCATCAGAAACAAAGTGCATTTGATAGTACAAACAGAAGACTCAGCACTAACAGTTTCTTCACTAATTGAGGAGCATTATGTTCATTGTACATATTCAGCGCTTCATTACTTTAACTGTGGTGTGACTGTGTACAAGGATCTTCCGGTTAGTGATGTCACATGTGTTACTGTGTGCAGGGATGTACCTGTTGGTGATGACATATGTGTCATGGTGTGTGCAGGAATCTTCCTGTACACAGTCACACCACAGTTAAAGTAATGAAGCGCTGAATATGTACAATGAACATAATGCTCCTCAATTAGTGAAGAAACTGTTAGTGCTGAGTCTTCTATTTGTTCTATCAAATGCACTTTGTTTCTGATGTACTCTTCAAGTTTATTGCTAGATCGGAAAAAATAGTAGGCTCTTGGTGTGCACTGTGTATGCGTGCGTGCGTGTGTGTGTATGTGTGTGTGCATGTGTGTGTGTGTGTGTGCATCCTATTAACCCTTTGACTCCCAGAACTATTTGTAATTTTTGGGAAAAAAACCACCAACCTCACAAAAACAATCACAAAAATTCAAGTATTGCTCTAAATTGTCAGTACAACACTGTGTTAATCTGACAGTAAATGGTTTCAGTCAGTCAGAATCTTCCTGTTGGTGATGTCACATGTGTCATGGTGTGTGTGCAGGAATGTAGCTGTTGGTGATGTCACATGTGTCATGGTGTGTGCAGGAATCTTCCTGTTGGTGATGTCACATGTGTTACTGTGTGCAGGAATGTAGCTGTTGGTGATGTCACATGTGTCATGTTGTGTGCAGGAATCTTCCTGTTGGTGATGTCACATGTGTTACTGTGTGCAGGAATGTAGCTGTTGGTGATGTCACATGTGTCATGGTGTGTGCAGGAATGTAGCTGTTGGTGATGTCACATGTGTCATGGTGTGTGCAGGAATCTTCCTGTTGGTGGTGTCTTTATTGCTGGCAGCCAGAATGGGCATTTTTCAAGAACAGACCTACTCCAAGTTTGGCAAGCACCCCTCAGAGGCTCTCTTCTACAACGTCAGTTCATCTCTGTCTGACCTGGCCTGTTTGTCTGTCTTCTTTACAACCCCTCCCCCCCCCTCTCTCTCTCTCTCTCTCTTTCTCTCCCTCTCTCTCAGTCCCATTTTCTGTCTCTGTTTGTCTCTCTCTCTCTGTCTCTCAATGACTGTCTGCCTGTATGTTTGACTGTCTGCCTGTATGTTTGTCTGTCTGTCTGTGTGACTCTCTGTCTGTCTTTTCTTTCTCTCTCCTTCTGTCTCAGTCTCTGTTGTCATTTCTTTGTCTGCATTTTCTCTCTATGTAATTCCCTCTTCCCTCCTCATTCTTCTGTATTTGTATCTTTTCGCATTTTCTTCTCTCTCTCTCTCTCTCTCTCTCTCTCTCTCTCTCTCTCTCTCTCTCTCTCTCTCTCACATACACACGCACACTGTCTCTCTCTCTCCCCCTCTCTCTCTCTCTCTCACTCACTCTGTATCTTTTGTTTCTTATCCAGAATGTATGTATGTGTCTTATGTAATGGGTATACTATATTTGACTGCGTATGCAAGGGTATATTATTCAGGGTGTGTGTGTGTGGCTGCAGGCATGTGCATGAGAGAAAGAAAACTGCAGTCAGAAAGCCACAGCCAGGGATGGACACATCAAACAGGAGCACTTGCAAAATGATTTCACACTGCTGTGAAAGACAATGAGACATACTGGGTGTCTACATTGCTGGGGAGGAATTGGTACTCTGAAGCGAAAATGAACTCACCTATGGTGTGAGAAAAACGATAGAAAACAAACCAAGAAGTGGCAGGCAGTAGTAAGTGTTCACTGAAAGATGCATGTCTGCACTTTGCATGGATTGTCAAACAAGATAGTTTCTGAAATTTGGTCAGATTGGCACGCTTATGGGAGTGACAAAGAAATTAAGAGAAATCTTCCTGGACTCGGGAATTCATAGCATTCCCCAGTGAGGAAGTTACCGGTTTGTAAGATGAACAGGAAGTGGTGCTGAACAATTAAGTAGTAGGGGAAAACAAGTGCAGGTTAATAATTCTTTCATCATTATAGTATTAACTTAGCAAAGATTTCAAATTTAAACAACAACAAAAAAAAAATGAAGACAAAGAAAATGGGAAAATATATATTATGCATATAAAAACCCTTCACTAGCTGCATGAGGGAACCATCACAATATCTCTGAAAGGCAGATCAATATGTATTGCTTGTTCCTAGGCCTTTCGTCTGCTGAATCAGACTCATCAGGGAGACACGGCTGAATGTGTCTGTGCTCTGGGCGTCAAATAGAGACACACCACAATCCGTAATTCTGTGGTGTTCTCACCACCAAGGGTTCAAAAAAGAATCCAACAGCACCCCCAAAGCAGCCAGCGAAAGGTAGTAAAATAAAAGGAAACGAAAATGTGGAGAGGAAAAAAGTGGCTGAAAAACTGGAAACATTATGCAAACATTATAAAATGTAGGGGACAATCTTTGAGCCTATGCTTGAGGGTCCATTTAAGGATGCAAGGGAGATCAAAAGATATGGAACAGGCTGAGTGGTCAGCTCTGCTGTTCAATAACCCAGGCATTGTCAGCGGCTAAGAATTGTGCAGAACAACTTTTACTTGGATCTCCTAAGTAAGATGAACAAAAGGTAAAATATGTAAGTGATATAATTCAATCAATACATTTCTATGTGATATGATCCAGTGCAGCTGTCAGCATTTTATGGTGATTATGATTATCTGGATGATGAAGATGAGTTTTAGTATGTGATGATTATGATAAGCACAGTGATGGTGATAACTCTTATTGTGATGATCAAGGTATGTATGACGGTTCTCTCTTATTGTGATGATCAAGATATGTATGGTGGTTCTCTAAGATGATGTGGATGATGACCATGTTGATACTGTCATCATGATGGTGGGAACTATGATGATGGTTTTCATGAAGACCGTGATGAAGATGTTTGGATGATAAACCATGATGTTTCAGCATCTGTTACCGCTGCCTGGCTTCCTCCTGTTCACCAAAGACATCTACCGTCAGGCACTGCTTTACAACACCTCTGGTAAGTTGTCAGGTTGTTCTTAGTATGTTATACCATTATATAACCCCTCTCATAAGTTGTCAGGTTGTTCTTAGTATGGTATTCAGTTATACAACCCCTCTGGTAAGTTGTCGGGCTGTTCTTAGTATGGTATACAGTTCAACCCCTCTGGTAAGTTGTCAGTTTGTTCTTAGTATGGTATACAGTTATAAAACACTTCTGGTGAGTTATCAGTTTGTTCTTAGTATGGCATACATTTATAAAACACTTCTGGTAAGTTGTCAGTTTGTTCTTAGTATGGTATACAGTTATAAAACACTTCTGGTGAGTTATCAGTTTGTTCTTAGTATAGTATACATTTATATACCACCTCTGCTAAGTTGTCAGTTTGTTCGTAATATGGTATACAGTTATGCAACACTTCTGGTAAGTTGTCAGTTTGTTCGTAATATGATATACAGTTATACAACACTTCTGGTAAGTTGTCAGTTTGTTCTTAGTATGGTATGTGTTCATACAACACTTCTGGTAAGATGTTCATTAAATTCTCTGTTCTTGGTATGGTATACAGTTATACAATCCCGCTGGTGAGTTGTCAGTTTGTTCCTAACATGGTATACAGTTATACAATGCTTCTGGTAAACTGCCTGTCTGTTTTGGGCATGGTAGTCAGTTACACAACCCCTCTGGTAAGCTGTCAGTTTGTTCTTCGTATGGTACACAAGTACACAACTCCTCTGTTAGTTTGTTCCTAATAACTTAAATAAGGCATACAGTTATACAACCCCTCCAGTAAGTTGTCAGTTTGTTCTTGGTATGGTACATAGTTATACATCCCCTCTTGTGAATTATCAGTTGGTTCTTTGCACGGTGCTTCTTATTTGCTTTATTTGCTTATCACATCTGTCTTTCTGTTCATAGATGATCAGATCATCTGTCCATGGTTTGCCTATCGTCATGCCCGCATAGCTAACAATCAACACACCTATCCACCCACTGCCTATCAACTCCTCTTGCCCTGTTGCTGACTAGGTGATTTTCCTTATGGAGCACCAGGTGCCACACCCACCATGGACCTTTACAAGGCTGTGTCAGATGATGGGGTGCATGACAGTGGGGCTGGCTTTGTTTCTTTGTGGAACACTGTGGACTGCCTCTTTCATGGACCTTCACTTGGCTGTGTCAGATCACGGAGTGTATGTTGAACACTGGGAGAAACAGTTTGCCACTGTCAAAGAAAAACAGCCAGGCATTACACATGCGTTCTCAATTTTGAAAAAAATCCAAGACAAGGTCACTTCCTGTATAATAGCCCCAGTGATCTGATCAGATTTAACAAAAGTATTGACTCATAGCGAGGAAATTAGGGCAAGCTGACCTGCTAATTGATAACTATTGATGTAATGATGTTTAGTTGGCGTGAGGGTTAAAAGATGAGGTGATGGATGGATAAATCCAGTCGTCGATAAGTCGGCCTGGTAGCTGAGACTGACTAGAAGTCTATGGAAGACGGCCAAAGTCTTGGAGAAGAATTTTGTGATAGCTCCCTCTCATTCCCACCCTCCAGTATGGCTGCCACGGTGGTCTGCCAGACATTTGCATAAGTCAGTTTGTCAGCTGCATATGAAAAGAGTGTAACATAAGGTCTTCAGGGTTGATTCACATTCTTTTTCTCCATCCTGTCAGGGTAGCTTAATTTTCATAGCTCCCCCATATACACCCACATCCAGCTTTGTCCTGTTACAGTCCTCCGGAAGCTGCCAGTATCAAATGGTCGTTAAGCCACTCACCAAAGGTGACACTGCACTGCTGCAGAGTTGCTTCCATGGGATTCAGTAGTGCTTCAGTTCGGCAGATGCAGGACATCGCCTGCAGAGCCACCCACTTGTGACAGCAGGTGATCAGTCAAAGAGCTGGTATGAGTGAACTCCAGGAGACAAGCAGACATAAATGTATCCTGTGCAACTTGGCCTGTGGTGATGTTGCCATGAGGTGATGCGGTTGTGAGATGGCCATGTGGTGATGCTATGTCCATATAATGATGTGGCCATGTAGTGAAGTGGCCGTGTGGTGATGATGTGGCTTTGTGGTGATGATCGGTCATGTGGTGATGATGGTGATGCCATACGACGATCATGCGGTGATGTGTTGATGTGGTGTTGCAGTGTCTGTAGACCTGCCTGTGGTGGGGTTGTCACTGCCCTGGGCCTGGCTGGTGCTGATTGGGAACACCCTCACCCAGTATCCTTGACCTCCAGTTGGAGCTGCCTCAGTCTGCTCTGTGTTGACCCATCTCATGTCTGTGAAGTGTGGGCCACACCATTCCCCTGTGTACTTGACCTCTGTGTTCATCGCTCCTTTGTTGCGCTTTGTTTTGTGTTGACCTGTTTCATGCCTGTGAGGTTTGGGGGCATATCATTCCCCCAGTATTTCTAACCATTTTGTTTACTGCTTCATGATTTGTTTTGTGTTGAACCATTTCATGTCTGTGAGGTTTGGGACACAGTGTCCTTGACCTCTGTGTGTTGTAGCCTATTGTGCTGTGTTGTGTGTTGATCTGTTTCATGCCTGCAAGTTTTGGGTCCCACCCTACCCCAGTGTCCTTGACCTCTGTGTGTAGCCTCATTCTGCTGTGTTTTGTGTTGACCCATCTTACGTCTGTGAGGTTTGGGGCGTGTCCTTCCTCTGTATCCTTGACCTCTGTGTGCACTGTCTCATGCTGTGTTCTGTGTTGATCTGTTTCGTGTCAGTGAGAAGTGAGCCACACCCTCCCTGTGTATCCTTGACCTCTGTGTGTACTGCCTCGTTGTGCTGTGTTTTGTGTCAACCCATTTCATGTCCTTGAGGCTCCAGCCCCTCTCTCCCTGCCTTGTGTTCTCTTGTCTTGGCTTGTGTGTAGGGTGTGTGTGTGTGTGTGTGTGTGTGTGTGTGTGTGTGTGTGTGTGTGCGTGGGTGTGTGTGTGTGTGTGTGTGTGCGTGGGGGTGTGTGTGTGTGTGTGTGTGTGTGTGTGTGTGTGGTAGAGAGAAAGGAAAAAAAATGATGCATTTTAATACATACACTAGCTGAAAAAAACAACCACAGTGCCTCAAGAATTTGCAACTGAGTTCTTCAAACTGAGACTTCTAGAGCCTCTGAGAAATGATTGCTGACAGAAAGCAGTGAAAGTCAGCAGAGGGCTGAGAAATCCTGGATGACTGAAACCAATGGATTGGTAGATATAACAGCAGGTTGAGAAATCCTTGATGATTGAAACAACCAGTTTGCCATTAACAGCAGGTTGAGAAATCCTTGATGACTGAAACAACCAGTTTGCCATTAACTATGGATGGAGAAATCCTTGATGACTGAAACCAGAGGATTGTCAGATTAACAGCAGGTTGAGAAATCCTTGATGACTGAAACCATAGGATTGTCAGATTAACAGCAGGTTGAGAAATCCTTGATGACTGAAACCAGAGGATTGTCAGATTAACAGCAGGTTGAGAAATCCTTGATGATTGAAACCCGTGGATTGTCAGATCAACAGCAGGTTGAGAACTCCTCGATGACTGAAACCAGAGGATTGTCAGATTAACAGCAGGTTGAGAAACCCTCGATGACTGAAACAACCGGTTTGCCATTAACTATGGATTGAGAAATCCTTGATGACTGAAACAACCAGTTTGCCATTAACTATGGATTGAGAAATCCTTTATGACTGAAACAATCAGTTTGCCATTAACTATGGATTGAGAAATCCTTTATGACTGAAACCAATTGATTGTTAGATTAATTGCTGGTTGAGAAATCCTTGATGACTGAAACCAGCGAACAGTCAAATTTGCCACATGTTGAGAAATCCTTGATGACTGAAACCAGCGAACAGTCAAATTTGCCACATGTTGAGAAATCCTAGATGACTGAAATAAAAGGAACTCTGAAATGAGGCAGGGAACAGTAAATGGTATATAATAATAATAATAATAATAATGTTAATTTTTATAGCGCCTATTCTCTAAAGATGAGGGCTCTAAGCGCTTTACATATAATATGATAAACACTCTCGTTTACACAACGGGCTGCCTACCTGGGTAGTGCCGACTGAAGAGCTGCCTGCCGGCGCATAACTCAGTCATTTCCCGTGTGATCCGGTCAATATCGTTCACTCAGTTTCCTTATTTCCTTCATTCTTTCCATTTCTCACGCAGGGTGCATGCTATGTGTAACGTGTCATCCATACCAACGGCCAAACTGGCCTTCTCTTCAGAAAGTTGGTGATGGGATTTTACGTGTGTGCAAGATGTTACGCGTGCGTTCACACACGGAACCTCGGTTTATGGTCTTATTCGAAAGACTGTATGGGAAATGGTGTCAGAACCAGTGTTAATTCCGAGGGAAAAATCTCCCTGTACCAAAACGGCCCGGCGGAGATTCGAACCCGCAACCCCAGGATCACCAAGATTACGAGTCAGGTGCTCTACCAACTGAGCTATTCCGGTTCCCAATAATTATATTTATATTATATTTATATTATATATAATTAATTATAATACAATTAACAATGCCCCAAATCCAAATGAATGCTGCTTACAACACCAAATTGCCCAGCAGAAATGACAACACACAGCACACAGAACAAATGAGAATGTCTCCTTGTTTGTTCTGTGTGCTGTGTGTTGACTCTGTGTCATAGGCAGCATTCGTTTGGAGTTATGGGCATGTGTCTATTTCATGATGGGACCAAGAGTTGCCCTAGATGATTGAAACCAGGAAGAGAAATCCATGATGACTGAAACCAGTCGATTATCAGATGAACCAGAGATTGAAAGATCATTGATGACTGAAAACTAGTTGATTATCAGATGAACCAGAGATTGAAAGATCATTGATGACTGAAAACTAGTTGATTATCAGATGAACCAGAGATTGAAAGATCGTTCATGACTGAAAACCAGTGGATTGTCAGATGAACTGGAGGTTGTATTGACTGTGAATAAAAACAACATAATCTGAGAAAACAGTGTTAGGTTGCAGAGATGGAATTGATTTCAACGATGGAATAAAACATTTTAAACTCTGATGAGAGTCGGATAACAACACTCATGTGGAAATCAGTCTGTCCCTCTGTCTGTTTGTTTTTGTCTCTTTTTCTGTCGTTCCCTGTTTCTGTCCGTCTGTCTGTCTCTCTCTGACCATTCTCCCATTTATCACATTTCCTTTGTCTCTTGAGTGCTTGCTTCTCAGTTCTGCCTCTCCCTCCCCCACCCTCCTCTCACCTCTTTTGCCCTCTTTATTTTTTTACCCCTTCTCTATCCGACTCGTTCATTGTGTTAACTCTGAGATGGCCTCCTATAAAGGATTTCACTTGGGCACGTGATGTTGAATATAATGCATAAAACATTCTGTATTTCCAGGTTTATTGCGGTTCAGTGTCAGAATTGTACCCATACCAGGAGCAGCTCTTTAACCCACTGCCAGATACATCTGCATAAGAGCGGTGTTCATCCTGACGACAGAGTGCTCTTCCTTGACGGTGACCCTGGTCACCACACTGCGCAAGTTCATCAGCCTGATCATCTCCATCGTCTACTTCCGCAACCCCTTCACCCTCTTCCACTGGATAGGCACGGCCTGTGTCTTCGGGGGGACACTAATTTTCACTGAAGTTTTCTCCCAGTTCAGGGGTGCCCTACAGACGGGCAGGGGATCCAGGAAGGAAGACTGAGTTCTGTGCGTTGCAAGGGGATCTCTGTGCCGCAGGAGATGAGGGAGATGTCAGGGATGCTGGGACTTGGTGGAGAAAGAGTTCTGCGGTACATCCAACCAGTTACCTTGAGTTAACTCTTGAGATTTCAGAGATGATAAGAAGTCAGCTTGAATTGGAGCAAGATGCGCATGAGGAAAGAATTTGTGATGTGTACATACATGTTTAGAGAATTTGTGACATGTTCATACAAGTGTGTGCAGTCAGACAAACACATACACACATTCATGTGAATACACATATACAAGAATAATTTCTCTGTCTGACAATTTTGAAATATCCAAATGAGATTTTTTTTTGTTGTTGTTCCACAAGGAATGCGGCAAGGAATGCGACTGAAAACTTTTGTGCCTTGTGTATGCAGTATTAGTATAATAGCATAATTAGTATTATTTTCTAATCGAGAACAGTGGCGTTATTGTTCAGTGAGATACTTTACCTGTAATTTTACATAGGTTTGTTAATTGACAGAAACCATCAGACAATTGTTGTTTTTAAGAATGTTGTATGGTATACCTCTTCCATGATTAGTCATCAATCTGTAAACTAAATTCTGCCTTGATTAGGTATTAACCAGTAGATTTATACCTGATTCTACTTCGATCAATCATCAGGAGTTGATTGATTTTAACTTTATCAATTATCAGTTAGTGGTATGATTCCTGGTTTTACGTTGATCAGTTATCAATCAACAGGAATGGAATGCTACCTGATTGAACCATCCAGCAATAGACTGCTACCTGCTTGAACCATCCAGTAATAGACTGATTCCTGATTGAACCATCCAGCAATAGACTGCTACCTGATAGAACCATCCAGCAGTAGACTGCTACCCGATAGAACCATCCAGCAATAGACCGATACCTGATTGAACCATCCAGCAATAGACTGATTCCTGACTGAACCATCCAGCAATAGACTGCTGCCTGATAGAACCATCCAGCAATAAACTGATACCTGATAGAACCATCCAGCAACAGACTGATACCTGATAGAACCATCCAGCAATAGACTGCTACCTGATAGAACCATCCAGCAATAGACTGATACCTGATTGAACCATCCAGCAATAGACTGCTACCTGATAGAACCATCCAGCAATAGACTGATACCTGATTGAACCATCCAGCAATAGACTGATTCCTGATTGAACCATGCAGCAATAGACTGCTACCTGATTCATCCAGCAATAGACTGATACCTGATTTATGACAACTGGGGACTGTATGACAACAGGTCATCAGAGGACTGTATGACAAAAGGTCGTCAGGGGACTGTATGACAACAGGTCGTCAGGGGACTGTATGACAACAGGTCATCAGGGGACTGTATGATACCAGGTCATAAAAGGACTGTATGACAACAGATCATCAGAGGACTGTATGACAACAGGTCATCAGGGGCTGTATGACAACAGGTCATCAGGGGACTGTATGACAACAGGTCGTCAGGGGACTGTATGACAACAGGTCATCAGGGGACTGTATGACAACAGGTCATCAGGGGACTGTATGACAACAGGTCTCAGGGGACTGTATGACAACAGGTCATCAGGGGACTGTATGACAACAGGTCATCAGGGGACTGTATGACAACAGGTCGTCAGGGGACTGTATGACAACAGGTCATCAGGGGACTGTATGACAACAGGTCATCAGAGGACTGTATGACAACAGGTCATCAGGGGACTGTATGACAACAGGTCATCAGGGAACTATGACAACAGGTCGTCAGGGGACTGTATGACAACAGGTCATCAGGGAACTATGACAACAGGTCGTCAGGGGACTGTATGACAACAGGTCATCAGGGACTTATGACAACAGGTCGTCAGGGGACTGTATGACAACAGGTCGTCAGGGGACTGTATGACAACAGGTCGTCAGGGACTGTATGACAACAGGTCGTCAGGGACTATGACAACAGGTCGTCAGGGGACTGTATGACAACAGGTCGTCAGGGGACTGTATGACAACAGGTCATCAGGGGACTGTATGACAACAGGTCATCAGGGGACTGTAATGACAACAGGTCATCAGGGGACTGTATGACAACAGGTCATCAGGGGACTGTATGACAACAGGTCGTCAGGGGACTGTATGACAACAGGTCATCAGGGGACTGTATGACAACAGGTCATCAGGGGACTGTAAGACAACAGGTCGTCAGGGGACTGTATGACAACAGGTCATCAGGGGACTGTAATGACAACAGGTCTCAGGGGACTGTATGACAACAGGTCATCAGGGGACTGTATGACAACAGGTCATCAGGGACTGTATGACAACAGGTCATCAGGGGACTGTATGACAACAGGTCATCAGGGGACTGTATGACAACAGGTCTCAGGGGACTTATCACAACAGGGGACTGTATGACAACAGGTCATCAGGGGACTGTATGACAACAGGTCATCAGGGGACTGTATGACAACAGGTCATCAGGGGACTGTATGACAACAGGTCATCAGGGGACTGTATGACAACAGGTCATCAGGGGACTGTATGACAACAGGTCATCAGGGGACGTATGACAACAGGTCATCAGGGACTGTATGACAACAGGTCCAGGGAACTGTATGACAAACAGGTCATCAGGGACTGTATGACAACAGGTCATCAGGGGACTGTATGACAACAGGTCATCAGGGACTGTATGACAACAGTCATCAGGGGACTGTATAGACAACAGGTCATCAGGGACTGTATGACAACAGGTCATCAGGGGAACTGTATGACAACAGGTCATCAGGGGACTGTATGACAACAGGTCATCAGGGACTGTATGACAACAGGTCATCAGGGACTGTATGACAACAGGTCATCAGGGACTGTATGACAACAGGTCATCAGGGGACTGTATGACAACAGGTCATCAGGGGACTGTATGACAACAGGTCATAGGGACTGTATGACAACAGGTCTCAGGGGACTGTATGACAAACAGGTCATCAGGGGACTGTATGACAACAGGTCATCAGGGGACTGTGTATGACACAACAGGTCATCAGGGGACTGTATGACAACAGGTCATCAGGGACTGTATGACAACAGGTCTCAGGGGACTGTATAGACAACAGGTCATCAGGGGACTGTATGACAACAGGTCATCAGGGCTGATCAAGTGACTTATGACAACAGGTCATCAGGGGACTGTATGACAACAGGTCATCAGGGGACTGTATGACAACAGGTCATCAGGGGACTGTATGACAACAGGTCATCAGGGGACTGTATGACAACAGGTCATCAGGGACTGTATGACAACAGGTCATCAGGGGACCTTACCACAACAGGGGACTGTATGACAACAGGTCATCAGGGGACTGTATGGCAACAGGTATTCAGGGGACTGTATGACAACAAGTCGTCAGGGGACTGTATGATAACAGGTCGTCAGGGCACTGTATGACAACAGGTTGTCGGGGGACCTTACCACAACAGGGGACTGTATGACAACAGGTCATCAGGGGACTGTAAGACAACTGGTCGTCAGGGGACTGTATGACAACAGGGGACTGTATGACAACAGGTCGTCAGGGGACTGTATGACAACAGGTCATCATGGGACTGTATGACACCAGGTCATCAGGGGACTGTATGACAACAGGGGACTGTATGACAACAGGTCATCAGAGGACTGTATGACAACAGGTCATCAGGGGACTGTATGACAACAGGTCGTCAGAGGACTGTATGACAACAGGTCATCAGGGGACTGTATGACAACAGGTCATCAGGGGACTGTATGACACCAGGTCATCAGGGGACTGTATGACAACAGGTCATCAGGGGACTGTATGACAACAGGTCATCAGGGGACTGTATGACAACAGGTCATCAGGGGACTGTATGACAACAGGTCATCAGAGGACTGTATGACAACAGGTCATCAGAGGACTGTATGATACCAGGTCATCAGGGGACTGTATGTGTCACGACTTTGTTGTGTGATGCAGCAAGGTGGAAATGTATTACTCAGTTCTTGCCACACATCACGCACACACAAATCAGAATCTTCAAAGAAATATAATTTAAAGGAAGTAATCAACACGTGGTGGTATGATGATGTGTGACAATGATGTGCATGATAGAACATCGCTCAAAACAAACAATCATAGAGTTCCAGTGGGATGAAAAAACAAGGAAAAAGTACAGACTAGAGGGGTGAGGGTGTAGATGCTTCACGAATGACGATGATGTAGACTTAGCTCTTGTTCTCTTCGTCGTTGTTGGCGTGGTCGTTGCAGATTACGGATTTGATGCCCCAGCCCCCCTCCTTCACGATTTGCAGGATGTGGTTGATGAGGTTACGTGATGATGATCGTGGATTGATAGAAGTAGAAGACAAAAAAATAAAAATAAAAAACCTCAGGCAATCTTCCCGAAATGGTTGTGGAATTTTGGCTGGTGCTGCCGCTCTGGCCCACACCAACCCCAGCAATGGTACGTCCAGCCTCCAGTCCCTTCTGTGGTGGATCGCACGAATGGCCCAGCTCCCCTTGGTCTGCGGCCGTCTCAAGCTCTTCGCCAGATTACTGAACCATTCCACGGCTAGCGTGCTGTAGCCTTCTTCAGTTTCAGATCTTCCGCTAATCTGCTTCAAATGCTGGATCGTTGCAGAGTTTGATCTTCTTGCTGTCACCTTTTAACTCTCTTGACAAGCGTGTGCCCGCTAGCGCCCGACCGGAAATCACACTGCCAAAAGGCTGAGCGCCTGCCAGCGCCCGGTAAAACACATGGCAACAATGGGCACCGCCATGTTTCTCGTAGAAAAGGAAGTCTCGCCAGAACATGACTTCGTTCTTCCTGTAGCGATTCACTTCCGTTTGCAAAAAACTGTGAGTCGATACGTGCCGTAGTTCTCGAGTTACGAATTTTTAAAGTTTTGTGGGCGAAATGCTGTTTTTCACTATGGCTAACCTTGATTTCTGCCGTTCTATGATGGGATTTAGTGATGAAGATACTGTGATTTGTAGGATTTACGGCATAAGACTTAGTGAAAGTGCTGGGTGATGAAGTTTAGAGTGACCTAGATTTCGACTGGGATGAGGTTCCAGATATGATGAACAACGATTCAGAAAAAAGGTCTGAAGAAGAAGATTTTTTTTTTTCCCGAGTAAATGGCTCATGTGACATTCTTCAAACTTATGATATAGCAACATATATATTCATAGGAATTTTTAAAATTATTTTCATTTCATTATTTCCTTTCCTCTCTTTTAAATTAATTTTTAAATTGGGTAACCATGTTCAAATTACGGAGTTACTATTCTTGCCATAGGTTTTCGGCGTGACTAAGCACAGGTAAGTGCATACTGAAGAGGGTTAATGCCTGCTGCCCGTTGTTCCTGATCTCTGAAGATCAGTGTTGCTTGATGAAGTTGAATGTTTAGTTTAGTTGTCAGCGACAAAGGCAGTTCATTGGTCAACGGTAACATGTGACTTTACTTGGAGATATCCGCCAATAAACCATGGATACAAGGGACGTAACAATGAACGAAACTTACGTATTTGTTAAAGACGTCACAAAATATTTTTCGTTCTATTTATTTATGAGCTTGTTCCATGACAGTATGACCATAGGTCATCAGAGGACTGTATGACAACAGGTCGTCAGAGGACTGTATGACAACAGGTCATCAGGGGACTGTATGACAACAGGTCGTCAGGGGACTGTATGACAACTGGTCGTCAGGGGACTGTATGACAACAGGTCATCAGGGGACTGTATGACAACAGGTCGTCAGGGGACTGTATGACAACAGGTCGTCAGGAGACTGTATGACAACAGGTCATCAGGGGACTGTATGACACCAGGTCACCAGGGGACTGTATGACACCAGGTCGTCAGGGGACTGTATGACACCAGGTCGTCAGGGGACTGTATGACAACAGGTCGTCAGAGGACTGTATGACTATAGGTCATCAGGGGACTGTGTGACAGCAGGTCATCAGGGGGCTGTATGACAACAGGTCATCAGGGAACTGTATGACAACAGGTCAACAGGGGACTGTATGACAACAGGTCATTAGGGTATTCTACTTTGACATAAGCACAGTCAGGAACCTTCACAGGTTGCTGCCTTCAGTCCTGGGCAAGAACAGTGACCTTGTGACAAGCATTGAGGTCCTTGAGACACCTGCAGAACGGAGGTGCTATGGCTGCACTGGTCAGTGTCTGTCCCCATGGTGATGGACAGTCTCCTCCTGAAGAGAACACTGTGTGGTGAACTGATGATAGATGGGCTCCGTGGGAGAAAGTCAAGGACTGCTCCAAAAGACTCCTCACGGCGTGTAGTTTTCAGCATTACTATGGGTATCACAGGCTGCTGGTCAATGTCTTTGCACTGTACTGTCCATCACCAGGTTAGCCACTCCTTTGAAGAAAAGTTGAAGGGTCGCAAAAGAGAAGAGGAGCCACTAATAGAACTGGGATCACTCAGCCCCAACATTGGACGGGCCAGACCTTCGGCCACAGCCTCTGTGACACAGTATGTGTGTGTCCTGCATTAGCCTGGTCATCAGCTGTACCATCCATCACCAGGTTACCTCTTCCTTTGAAGACAAAGGAAGGGTTGCAAAAGAGAAGAGGAGTCACTGAAAGAATTTGGATTGCTCTGCAGAACAGCATGGATGGACCAGACTTTCACCTATAGCCGCTGTGGTACAGTGTGTGTGTCCCACAGCTTTATTTTTCCGTCCCGCGCGAGACACTTAGTGAAAGGGTGAACAAACAAGGCTTACACATTTCTGACCCAACATTTTTGTTGCTGTAGTCCGAGCAGAGGCATGTATCAAACTTGTGTACTAGTTAACTAGGGAAAATTAGATACCCAGAAAGTGATGACGTTATTTTTGCACACTTTTGTGTGTTTTGTCATTGTTCTAATATTGCCTGACCACTTCCGTAAAGCTTTCATGCCGTATCTACGTTATCTACAAGAAAATAAACCTAATCAGGTTCAGTATTAGAAGAATTGTCGGGAATTTGCCAATTCAGTCATCTCAAGAGCGCAGATGTATTACATTTTTCATGACAACCACTAATTATCAAACCGACAGTCTCATTTGTAATGGCCGCTCAGTAATGCCAAACACATTGCTGCCAGACCGGCTATGCACAGATGACATTCAGTTCACTGAGTACAGCGTGGTTAGCTGGCTGGTGGGGAGCGGCCTGCAGAAAACACTCCTTTCCCTGACCTGCATTCACGGCTTGGCCTCTGCAGCTGCAGGCGAGCTGTAAACTCCCCTGCCTCTCAGAACTAAGTAATGTGCTCTGAACCACCGTGGTTCTGAATTAGCCTGTACCGTCGATCACCAAGTTAGCTGTTTTCTTGAGTACAGGTGTAGGGTTGGAAAGAGAAGTGGAGCCACTGAAAGAACTCACTGGGGTTGCTCTGCATACAGCATGGATGGACCAGACCTTCCCCCACAGCTGCTGTGGCACAGTGTGTGTGTGTCCTGAATCAGCCTGGTCATCCATGGTGTCTGGTCATTCACACCCACACACCGGTCTGGTCAGTCAGGGGCATGCCTGCAGCATAGGTGGACATCACCCTTCCTCTGTCTTGACCTGCCAAACACTGCCATGATCTTGAGAACAGGAAGAACTCTTAACTCTCTTCAGTTCTTTCCCTTGAATTTCGATCACCAGTGATCGACAATTTTCTTCCTGGAATTATGGTATTTAAAACGTTTTGTTATCTGAAGCAATATATCACCTAAAAAACCTGAAATAGACACATTCATCACAAAAATATCATTTTAGAAATAATGCGCAGAATGTTACGAAAAAAAGAACATTCGTCAGGCAAAATGCAAAACTTTCAAAAAACTGTTGAGAGTTAATACCTATGTTACAAAGTGCAGTATTAATTTTGGTGAGAGTGCACATGTGGAGATAAGAGCAATATTAACCTGATCAGTTTTTGTTTGCTAATCATATAACTTGTATTTATATTTATTTCGTTCGTTTAGCAATCACAGTGACCGTGGTAGATCCTCAGGAACTTTGAATTGTTAATTACAAATGATTTTTGACTGCCTTTGTTGATTTGGATGCAACTCCCACAACTGATTTTTTGTAGTTTGAATCATTCAAGCTCTTCACTCACTGTTTCCTTTCCCCTAATTCTCCTTGATCGTTCTCTCTCTCTCTCTACAACCCCTTCTCTCTCTCTACAACCCCCTTCCCCAATTTTCCCATCCCACCATCTTTATATTCATACCCCATCTACGTATATAACATAATTATAACATAACATATAGAGTAGTACATACACACCCCAAACACCATCTCCACCATACAGGTATGCATACATATAGGCACATGCGTATGTGGACAGTCCATATGCACCTGTTTTTGTAGGAGTTTCCACCCCATTCCCCATCCCCCATCCCCACACACACACACCTCACTCCAGTAGTTTTTTTTCCCCCTCATACACACCCTGAAGCGCCCCCTTCCAAGCATAAGACTTCTTCTCAACCACTCTCTCCCTTTCATTTTCTCTATTTCTGTTTGCCTTTTCCCTCTGTCTGCCTCTCTTTTTTTTTCCCCATTACACACACACACACACACGCACACACACACACGAATGCATGTGCACACACACACACACGCACGCACGCACGCACGCACGCACGCACGCACGCACGCACGCACGCACGCACACACACACACACACACACACACACCAAACACACCTTTAAACATGTATTTGTCCGTTTATGCATATGGTTTTATATGTCATTGTCCATATGTTTTTATTTCTCTTTCATTTGCTGTCATCAGTCCTGAAAACAGACTATGACTGAAACATTGATGATTTCTGTTTGTTTGTAGTTGTTTTTCTTATATCTTCTGAGCATCCCCAAAGATAGCTTGTATTATTTGAATTAATTGTTTGTTTGGTGAATGAAATGGTTTAATTATTTGAATTTATTGTTTGTTTGGTGGATGAAATGGTTAGAAGTTCCAAAGGAGCAATCTGCTCACCCCCCACGGCGAGCACTTTCCCTGGACTCCTCTAGACATGACTGACAGACTCCACACGTCAGCAGGTTTCATGTCAGCAGGCTGTACATCTTAGTGGTGAAGGTGGTTGGTTGGTTTCTTTGGATTGTTTCAGGCATTGTACGTATGTTTGTTTGTTGTTTTTTTTTTACTTTCTTTTTGTTTAATTGAAGTTGCTGTATTCTAACTTTCATGTATTGGGTTATTACAAGACATGAATTTGCCTTACCTTAATCCAGTGTTCACCACCACCATTAGCCCCACCCGCCCCTCCCATCTCAAACTTTTTAATCCCAGTATCTAATCACAAGGAACAGCAGTTCTTTCCCCATGTGTTCCGAAATTTATATCCCAAGTTGTTTTTAACTCTTTCATTCCTACTTTTCTATGAACCATTACTTCCTCTTGGTCCTAGATTCTTATAATACAAGTATTCCCTTCATTCCTGGATTTAGAGAAAAAAAGAAAAAGTGTAAAGTGAGAACTGCCACGTATGCAGTAGCAAACCGACCAGAATAGAGCAGCGACCACTTTCCCACGCTGTAGGGGCCCTCTGGCATCATTCCATTCATAAACACTGCCGCGCGAGCGACCCGGTCATGACGTGTACCGATGACGCGACTCGCGTGAAGTTCAAAGCACTTACCGCGAGAACCGATTTTCTGGGTTGCAGGAAGGAAAGGAGGGATTTTGTGCTGCCTGGTTTTTCGGGCTGCAGGAAGGAAGGGTAGGATTCCTGCAAACCAGAAAACCGGGTTGTAGGGATGAAAGAGTCAAAGGCCGTTGGACTATGGTGGCCATTACAGCTGCATTCAAGTTAAATGGAAACTGTTTTACGTAATGAATTACTACAATGAAAGACATTTCTTGCCCCCACCAATTTCAAACTATCTTTTGGTGGCCGACCATCTACATCCAAAGTGTTACGCCTGCGAGACAGAATTTCAGGTTCAGACTAAAACTAAAGCAACAGACTTTGTTTACGTCTGAACTAAGAGCAGAAAAAATTGGACTTGTGACTGTGGTCGGAGATGGAAACCAAGTGATAGTAGATGTGACTAACAGTCTGACCAGGGTGGGTACCTTCACTAAGCAGGCCTCATTATGGACCATTAGATATACCATCATGAAGCCCAACTCCTTCCAAGTCCCAAGCACCATTCCAGAAGTGTTGGTATCATAAGAATAAATAGAGCAAAGAAATGAATGAACAGGTGAAGAGATAGATACAAAGTGATGTCTGACGTTCTGTAGGTGACTCATACCAGATCCCTTCTCAGTCCTTGTCACAATCTCTGAGTGTCTGCCCTTGTTTGTGACCCTGAGCACAGAAAGAAACATGGGGATGAAAGGGCCATTACTGCTGTCAACACATGTGGTGTTTTTTTCAGTTTATCTCCCTGGAGGTGTTCCCCCAGCGTCCTTATTTTAAGATTGAGTTCTGGCATGCTGGGATGTCATGTGTTTAGCCTGGCGGCAGATGAGTGGGAGATATCCATCAACATTTATCAGTGTTTATATCAATCTTACGAGGAGAGGAACAAGTCGTCAGGTTTTCCTTACTGTCAGTCTGAGTCCTTACCAGAATTCACTGCAGTTTCAGCTTCCCTGGAAACAAATCGGGTGTTTGCTTGATCTAACATGGATGGCTGGAAGAATGTAATGGTTTGCTTGCTTGTCTCTCTTATATGTTTAATTCTTACACTTTCCCTCCTCTCCCCTATTAACTCTTTCATCCCTACAACCCGGTTTCCCGGTTTGCAG
>CM065734.1:5754346-5756846 GCA_033310375.1 Conus canariensis
AAAAGGTATTTTTACTACAGCAACATTTTTCTATGCTTTGATTCAAACAAACAAAAGAAGAAACCTTCAGTACGGTTTGGTATTTGATTTGCATGTCCTTTTTTTTCTTCATGTTTTTTGTTTTGAAGCAAAGAGGGAGGAGGTGTGGGGTTTTTTTTTTGGGGGGGTAGGGAGATTTTTTCCCTCAAAAGCATCAGTTCTACTATCATGAGAACTACTGTCAGTCTAGAACGATTGCATTTCACATGTGCATTTATGTATATGAGTTGCGGTCGGCTGGGCTATAAGCAACATTATCTTATCTTATCTTATGTATATGAGTAAGCATGTGTACATATACAGATGATGTATTTGTATAGGTAATGCCTGCCATGCATAACCCCCCCCCCCCCTCTCTCTCTCTCTCTCTGTGCGTGGTGAGGTGTGTGTGTGTGTGTGTGCGTGTGCGTGTGTGTGTGCTGTGTGTGTGCGTGTTGTGTGTGCGTGTGCATGTGCGTGTGTGTGTGTGTGTGTGTGTGTGTGTGTGTGTGTGTGTGTGTTCACTGGTGTCTCAGGACATGCACAAGTATTAGTATATTAATATTTTTGATGATTTTTCTTTTTTTTTTTCACTGTGATGATGTGTTTGACCAGAAAAGAAAGAAATAGTGGGGAATGAGTGGAGGGAATGGGGGTGGAGCAGACTGCGAAAAGAGAAAAGGGAGGCAAGCAATGAAGGAATTTTTGTTGATTACATTATCAGATGTTAAACCATAAATTAATTAATCTTTTATTTTCCCCCCCTCCACTCTTTTTTTTTTCAACAAAAAATGTTGGTGATTTATCATTTTGTTTGATGTCAATAAATAAAAAAATCTAACAATAAATTTGTTATAGTCAGTGTGTCAATAGAAAATCGATGTTTACAATAAATTTGTTTCAGTCGGCGTGTGTTTGTTATCACCAGTTGTTTGTGTGCTGTCGTTTTGAAGGGAGGTTTGTGGGAAGATGGGGTTGAATGAAAGGGAGGAGAGAGAGGAGGATTACTCTTGACTGCGTGTGCTTGCAAGTGTGTGTGTGTGTGTGTGTGTGTGTGTGTGTGTGTGCTCGCACATGCGTTCTTGGGTGTGGGTGCATGAATGTCAGCCTGGACCTTGGCCATCCATCTGCATTTCAGCACTTGCCAATTCCCACATCTTGTCATCGGTGAAAGATTTGAAATTCTGTCCGTCTCTTGGACCGTGAGTAATTGTCTTTCTGTATCGTTATCTGCATGTATTAGTCATTACGTCTGTTCCACCTGGCCTGATCCACTATTGTCGTTTGTGTATATCAGTTCCTATAGTTCTTGCGCCAGGCCTGGTTCTACTTTTGCCTGTGTGGAGCCTGTCAGTCTGAACGTCTCTTTCACCTGTCTTGGTTCTACTACTGTCTTCTGGGTGTATTTGTCTTTAAGACTTTTTCACCTGTCTTGGTTCTACTACTGTCTTCTGGGTGTATTTGTCTTTAAGACTTTTTCACCTGTCTTGGTTCTACTACTGTCTTCTGGGTTTATTTGTCTTTAAGACTTTTTTCACCTGTCTTGGTTCTACTACTGTCTTCTGGGTGTATTTGTCTTTAAGACTTTTTCACCTGTCTTGGTTCTACTACTGTCTTCTGGGTGTATTTGTCTTTAAGACTTTTTCACCTGTCTTGGTTCTACTACTGTCTTCTGGATGTATTTGTCTTTAAGACTTTTTCACCTGTCTTGGTTCTACTGTTGTCTTCTGGATGTATTTGTCTTTAAGACTTTTTCTTGGTTCTACTGTTGTCTTCTGTGTTTATCAGTTTTTTGGGCTTTGTTCCCTGTCTCCTCCTTCCCTCTCCGTGGCCCCACCCTCCTCCCCTCCACCACTCTCCCCGTCTCGGCCATCCCCCCTCTGTCCTTTTTTTTTCTCCGACTAGTGGCAGAGACAGCAGCGCTGGCCTGACCGTGACGCCAGCTGTTACACAACGGCCACCTGCATCACGGGCACTGCATACCCTCCATCTTCAAGACAGTGGTGAGCAAGACCGGCACTCTGGATGCTGGTAACGTTCTCTAGAGGCTGCCTTAGGGGAGGTTCTGACAGCCGTCAAACTGGAGAAAGTTCTCTTGAGACTGCCTTAGGGGAGGTCCTGACAGCTGTCAAACTGGAGAACGATCTCTGGAGACTGCCTTTGGGGAGGTCCTGACAGCCAACAAACTGGAGAACGCTCTCTTCAGACTGCCTTTGAGGAGGTCCTGACAGCCGACAAACTGGAGAACGCTCTCATGAGACTGCCTTTGGGGAGGTCCTGACAGCCGACAAACTGGAGAACACTCTCCGGAGACTGCCTTTGGGGAGGTCCTGACAGTCGACAAACTGGAGAACGCTCTGTTGAGACTGCCTTTGGGGAAGTCCTGACAGCCGACAAACTGGAGAACGCTCTCATGAGACTGCCTTTGGGGAGGTCCTGACAGCCGACAAACTGGAGAACACTCTGTTGAGACTGCCTTTGG
>CM065734.1:5762354-5787354 GCA_033310375.1 Conus canariensis
AGGTGATATAAGTCAATAAAAATACAAGTGTTCGCAAACGCTCAGACAAAAAAAAAAAAAGTAGTTTGCGAGCGTACGCGCGCGTTGTTGCTGTTGCTGTTGTTGTTGTTGTGTGTGTGTATGTGCGTGCGTGCGTTGCGTGCGTGCGCGCGCCTCGCGCCCGTACACGTGCGTCAATGTGTGTGTGTATGTGTGTATGTGTGTGCGTGCGTGTGTGCGTGCGTGCGTGCGTGCGTGTGTGTGTGTGGTGTGTGTGTGTGTGTGTGTGTGTGTGTGTGTGTGTGTGTGTGTGTGTGTGTGTGTGTGTGCTCGCGCGCGCGCGTGTCTGTGTGTGCGTGTATATTTGTATGAGAGAGAGAGAGAGAGGGAGAGAGAGGAGAGAGAGAGAGAGAGAGAGAGAGAGAGAGAGAGGTCAAAGATCACACTGCAATTTCAGCATGTCAAATACACGGCATGTTCCGTTCTCTGAGATGTGATGGGTACGTCTCTTCTGTTTTGACTGGAGAAAATACAGCCTTCACTCACCATGTCGATAAGGCTTGAGTCCATCCGACAGTCTGATGATGACGTCACCATGTCGATAAGGCTTTTGTCCATCCTAAAGTCTGATGATGACGTCATCCTGCTGATAAGGCTTTAGCACATCCTTCAGTCTGATGATGACGTCACCATGTCAATAAGGCTTGAGTCCATCCTACAGTCTGATGATGACGTCACCATGTCAATAAGACTTGAGTCCATCCGACAGTCTGATGATGACGTCACCATGTCGATAAGGCTTGAGTCCATCCTACAGTCTGATGATGACGTCACCATGTCAATAAGACTTGAGTCCATCCGACAGTCTGATGATGACGTCACCATGTCGATAAGGCTTGAGTCCATCCTACAGTCTGATGATGACGTCACCATGTCAATAAGGCTTGAGTCCATCCTACAGTCTGATGATGACGTCACCATGTCAATAAGACTTGAGTCCATCCGACAGTCTGATGATGACGTCACCATGTCAATAAGGCTTGAGTCCATCCTACAGTCTGATGATGACGTCCACCATGTCAATAAGACTTGAGTCCATCCGACAGTCTGATGATGACGTCACCATGTCGATAAGGCTTGAGTCCATCCTACAGTCTGATGATGACGTCACCATGTCAATAAGGCTTGAGTCTATCCTACAGTCTGATGATGACGTCACCATGTCAATAAGACTTGAGTCCATCCGACAGCCTGATGATGACGTCACCATGTCGATAAGGCTTGAGTCCATCCTACAGTCTGATGATGACGTCACCATGTCAATAAGGCTTGAGTCCATCCGACAGTCTGATGATGACGTCACCATGTCGATAAGGCTTTTGTCCATCCTAAAGTCTGATGATGACGTCACCCTGCTGATAAGGCTTTAGTACATCCTTCAGTCTGATGATGACGTCACCATGTCGATGAGGCTTTAGTCCATCCTACAGTCTGGTGATGACGTCACCATGTCGATAAGGCTTTTGTCCATCCTACAGTCTGATGATGACGTCACCATGTCGATAAGACGTTTGACCATTCCACAGTCTGATGATGACGTCACCATACTGATAAGGCTTTTAGTCTACTTTGAAGTCTGCACCTTAACGATGCGTATATACGTTTATCAATGGAGACCGTTTCCATAGATATCCCCAGAAAGGCTTTGTTTTGGGGTCGTCTAGAAATTCATCAGTCCCGTCCAGACATTAATGCTCCTCCCACACATGAGGCCCTTCAGGGGAGCCGAGGTGATGGGAGTAGCCAGTCTCCCCCCCCCCTCCCCCCCCCCCCCCCCCCCCCCCCCCCAGCAGAGAGGTTTTCCTCAGCATCTCATGGCAATGTTCTCCCGTGTGTCAGCCTTTCTCGTCGTGATCAACCTACAGCAGACGCTGCGCTCCAGCAGACAGCTATACGCCTATAGGACCTGAGCTCTGTCACCATGGGTTTCATGGAGAACTTGAGGTTGTACTTTGACAGGTGGTGTGTACTGACCGTGATGGGGAACGGTTTTGTGAAGATGATGATTTCTATCGGGGTCACTCTAGGGTCTAGGATGAGGATCACGTAACTCTAGACCTGGTATCCCCCCCACCCCCCACCCCCCCCCCCCAGCCCCACCTGTATTATACCAACAACACACTGGATCACGTGACTAACTCTGACACACTTCCATCACTCCCACCTCCACCTCCCATATCAACAACATGTAGGATCAAGTGACTGCAGCAGACTTGCACCCTCAGCCCCCCCCCCCCCCCCCCATCATCCCCATGTTCAATTCTTACCACAGGTGACTGCGGACCTGACTGACCTTCCCCTTGTACTAGACCACCGACACGTAGTATCAAGTGACTGCAGATTTGACATCCCCTCTGCACTTCTTCTTCTGCGTACGCAGGCTGATACTCCTTCGGACACTCCCTGTATAGACAGGCAAGGATTAATCCCATCTGCCCAACAAAGGGAGTGGAGTTTTGTGTTTTTTTTTTCTTCCCCGCCATTAAGGCAGCCATACTCCACCATACCAGCCACACGTGGGATCATGTGACAGCAAACCTGGAACACTTGCTGCACCCCCACCCCACTTCTCCCATGTCATTCCAAGTATACATAGGATCACATGACTGGAGACGAAGCACTCCTCCACCCGCCCCCTCCCTCGCCCCGTATCATTGCAACGACGTGTAGTATCACGTGACAGATCCTCCACGTCGTACCAAATGTATAGAGGATCACTTGACTGGACACGTACCCCTCCTCCTCACACACACACACACACACATACACACACGCACACGCGCGCACACACACACACACACACATGCACACACGCACACACGCACACACATACACACACGTGCGCGCGCGCACACACACACACACACACACACATATACACACACGTACACACACATACACACTCACACACACACACACACACACACACACACACACACACACACACACACACACACACACACACACACACACACAAACACACCTCCCTGGCCCTGTATCATTGCAACTACATGTAGTGTCACCTGACCTCCCGATTTTAAACACACCAACGACATGTAGTATTACACGACACACACCTGACACCCCTCCCTCCATCATACTAACGACATGTACTGCCACCCCCACCCCTATTCCCCCCCCCCCCACCCCACGTATCATACCAACGACAGGAAAGACCACCTGACCACAGACCTGACCTCCCCGGGTGTATCCTGCGCACTACACATAGGACCGAGGCAGCAGCGAGGTGCGGGCCGAGCACTGGGGGAGTCCGGGACGCGCTGATCTATAGGATCCAGCAGGATCTTCTCCATGTCCCTGTCCTCCGTCAGCGAGTCGCTGCGCTCCTTCTTCTTCTGCCCACGCCGCCGCCGCCGTCTGACCCCCGCCGGAGGAGGACGAGCAGGACGAGCAGCCCCAGCACAGCGCAGACACTGACCACGGAGCTGCTCACCGCGCTGAGGGTGGTCCGTGGGGGCGTGGCCAGCAGCACGCGCTGACCCGTGGTGACGTTGAGGCAGTGGACGATGAACACGTCACGGAAGACCAGGCACAGGTGGTAGGGAGTGAGGGGCACGAAGTGGGTGAGGGTGCAGTTGGTCATGCCGCTGTGCAGGTCCACCCGCACGGTGACGTTGCTCGTGCCGTGCTGCCAGTACTCCAGGTGGTACTCCCCCATCTGCCTCAGGGGCACCGACCCCAGCCAGGACACTGTCAGACTAGGGGTGTCGCGGGATGGGGTCACGGACAGTTTCAGGTCCTTGTTGTGCACGTGCACCACTGTAGAACTGATGTCAAAGCCTAACCCGTTGTCGGCCCTGCAGGAGTAGGTGCCGTGATCCTGGAGCCGAACGCCAGGGACGGTGAGAGCGGTGTTGTCGGCAGTCACGGTGAGGTGGTGGTCGTGGTCGTGGTGTGTGGTGGAGCCGTTGATGACCTGGCCATCAGGCAGGACCCAGGACAAGGCCGGCTGAGGCACCCCCATCCCCTGACACAGCAGCGACACCTCGTCCCCCACCGTCACGTGGTAGGTGTCGGGGAAGAAGGGCAGGGAGGTGGGGGTGCAGGAGGCGGGCAGGAGGGGGAGGAGGGCCACGTGCCTGGGGTGGCCGTGAGGGCCTTCAGGGTGGAGCAGGTCAGCTTGTCCCAGTGCGTCAGGTAGGAGGCGTCCACGCTGCCGTTGGCGGAGTCCTCCATAGCCAGCAGGTCCCGCCTCAGCCAGCGGATGTTGCAGTCACAGTGCAGGGGGTTGTGGTACACGTGCAACTCGTCCAGGCTGGGCAGGGAGTCTCTGACGTCAGACGACAACGTCATCAACTGGTTGTTGTGCAGCGCCAGTCTGTAGGCACACACACAAAAAGGGATGGCAGTCATTGATTTTTTAAAGCAATTTGAGAAGAAATATTTCTGTTTCAAAATGTTTTCTTCACGAAAGCTGCAGTCGCTTTTACCACCGACCAGCTACACTACAAATCCAGCACGTGTGTCTTTAATATTGCGTCCAAGAAAAGTCAATTTATCTTTTTGCTATACACGTCTTCAACAGATGAAATTCAATGGATTTTAAAATCATGATCATCGTTTGACAAAACATCGATTTATGAACATTCCAACACAGCATGCCCGATGGACATTGTTGACAACATGTGAACTAAACAACACTAAAACAGAACAGGCTTCGTGGACATTGTTGACAACATGTGAACTAAACAACACTAAAACAGAACAGGCTTTGTGGACACTGTTGACAAAATGTGAACTAAACAACACTAAAACAGAACAGGCTTCGTGGACATTGTTGACAACATGTGAACTAAACAACACTAAAACAGAACAGGCTTCGTGGACACTGTTGACAACATGTGAACTAAACAACACTAAAACAGAACAGGCTTCGTGGACACTGTTGACAACATGTGAACTAAACAACACTAAAACAGAACAGGCTTTGTGGACACTGTTGACAACATGTGAACTAAACAACACTAAAACAGAACAGGCTTTGTGGACACTGTTGACAAAATGTGAACTAAACAACACTAAAACAGAACAGGCTTCGTGGACATTGTTGACAAAATGTGAACTAAACAACACTAAAACAGAACAGGCTTCGTGGACATTGTTGAAAAAATGTGAACTAAACAGCACTAAAACAGAACAGATTGTTGACAAAATTATGCTGACCAATGAACACCCAAATGGAACACGTCTTATGTACATAGCCGACAAAATGTTGACTGATGAACACTCAAGTAGGCCTTACGGACATACTTGACAAAATGCGGTCCAATGAATACTTTAAACAGAACATGCCTTGTGGACATCGTTGTCAAAATGTTGACCAGTAAACACTCAGACAGAACTGTCCTTATGGACATTGTAAACAAAATGTTGGTCACTGAACATTCAAACAGAAATGGCCATAATGGATATTTTTGATACGATAGCACACGACACTTCATGTTGTTGTTGTTGTTGTTGTTGTCGTTGTTGTTGTTGTTGTTGTTGTGTTGTTGTTTTCTTTGCATGTAGCTTCCTCATTCGATGCCTTAAACTTAATAAACGTCTTGATTCTAAAACATAACACACTTACAATGAAAGGGACGCAATGGTGTCTGTAGCAGCCTACATTCGGCTGCTATTGTCAAAATAGTTCTAGAAGGCATATGTTTCTTTAGTATATCCATTCGTCAACATTTTCTTAGTCATGCAGTTGTAAATGCACTTGCCATGGGAAGCATTGCTATTAACAGCCTTCTTTGACGTATAATCCTCCAAATCCCCCCCCTCCCCCCCCCCCCCCCCCCCCCCCCCCCGTTACTGATCCCCCTTCCCTTACACTCATCTTGGATTGCGTATGTTACGCCTGAAGATAGATGTACATGCATTTTGTATGAATTAATTAATACTCCAACGTTTGCTTTCCTTTGTTTTCTTTTTTCTTTTTTTTTTTGTTTTTTGTTTTTTTTCTCGTGTGTTACTGCCAAATTCTAAACACACGTGCATATAATTAAACTCCTGTTAGTGCTTTCGTCTTTCCCTCTCCTCCACCCCCACCCTCCTCTCTCTCTCTCCCCTCTCTCTCTCTCTCTCTCTCTCTCTCTCTCTGTTCCAAATTTGTATGGGCTTATACAATTTGCGTCACAGGCTACATTGATTTTATTCGACTCCTTCATGTCAGACTCCATCACTCTTACGAGCGCCGTTGAATTTTACTTCATCCAATCAAAAAGCAAATTTATGACGTGCTTGTATCAAATTTGTTGTTGGGGTTACATGTGTTGCTGTTTAACTCTGTTCTTTGTATGTTCTCACTGGAATGATTCATCTCTAACACGAAACTCTAGCTTCACTCTCTTCGTTAAACATTATCTATACATAGCCAATCTCTGTTGCATTTTTCAAAAGGAGTTATATTTGCTCCTATGTTGGATTTAAACCTACACTAAATGGCCCCACCCTGTCAAAATGCAAATTGATGTTTGCTGCAATATTTTGCATAAAATCTAACCTAAAATGCATCTTTTATCAAATTTTGAAGCAATACCTGTATGTGACCAAAATTTCTAGGAATACATCAACGTTGCAAGACAGGAAAATTTTGGGGATAATAACATATTGATTGCCTCTGTCATCTCGTTTCAACTTCATGCAGAGACGGGCTGACAAAGCCTCACGACTGTTCATCGTTAGGCCACGTCTAGCCAATGCGCGCGCGCACACGCACACATACACACATACACACACGCAAGCAAGCAAGCAAGCAAGCAAGCAAGCGCGCACACACACACACACGCACACACACACACACACACACACACACACACACATACACACACACACACGCACACACACACACACACACACACACACCACACACACACCACACACCACACACACACACACACACACACACACACATCTGATACAAGGTGAATTGCTTGATTACACCCAACGGACGAGGTAACTGTAAGTTGTTAGCAGGATGCTAGGAATTAAAAAAAAAAAATCTACAAAAAGATAATGTATCTGAGAATTGACGGATCTGCTGCTAATCAGAATAGGAGCGGTCGTTCAACCGAGATGGGAAATAGTATCACAGTGTAAAGACAATGGTTCTTCACAGGATGTTGAAAAATAGTATTACGGTGTAATGACAATATCGTTCATATAATGTTGGAAAATAGTATTACAGTGTTAAGACAATTGTCGTTCACAGAATCTTGGAAAATAGTATCACAGTGAACAGACAATACTCCTTCACATAATGTTGGAAAATGATATCACAGTGTATAGACAATACTCCTTCACATAATGTTGGAAAATGATATCACAGTGTATAGACAGTTATAGTCCTTCACAGAATGTTGGAAAATAGTATCTCAGTCTAAGGACAATGGCCCTTCACAGAATGTTGGAAAATAGTATCACAATGTAAAGACAATGGTTCTTCACAGAATGTTGGAAAATAGTATCACACTGTAAAGACAATGGTTCTTCACAGAATGTTGGAAAATAGTATTACAGTGTAAAGACAATGGTGTTCACAGACTGTTGGAAAATATTATTACAGTGTAAAGACAATGGTGTTCACAGAATGTTGGAAAATATGATTACAGTGTAAAGACAATGGTGTTCACAGAATGTTGGAAATTAATATCACAGTGTAAGGACAATGGTTCTTCACAGACTGTTGGAAAATAGTATTACAGTGTAAAGACAATGGTCGTTCACGTTCACAGAATCTCTGGCCGTTTTGTCCAGGGGGGTTGTTGTAAAGAGGATCGTTAACGGAGGTTCCACTGCACCGCTATGTATATAAATAAGAGTAACTACACAATTCAGGAGCCAGCATGCATGTTTTGCCATAAGGCAATGTTGAGAAATATTTTGTATTCGGAGCTCCTTATTTTTGATTTTGGTCTGTCGCTTCCTTCGGTGATGAGAAAGAATCTAAAATAAGTGTACACTCAGTCTCTTCTTGGTAGGAAATGCAGAAAGTATCTGAAGCTAAGAGAAATAACTTTTTGTTCTTCATTCAATCGGTGTAAAATGTTACTAAAAATAGTATAGAAAAACAAGGTGTAAATCAGTGAACCAATCAATATTGATGAACAGACCATGAATCGATGAATCATCCATTATATATAAACGGATAATCAATCATCAATAGCTAACCTACTGTAGAAGAACAGACTATACATTGAAATATAAACCATTATAGATGAACAGACTATAAATCAGTCAATCAACCATTGTAGATGAACCAACCATATACTGATGCATCAGCCGTAATAGATGAACACATGATACATAAAATAATCAACCATTATAGATGAAGAGATAGATGAAAAGACTATACTTCAATGAATTAATCATTACATATTAAGAGATCATACGTCGATGAATTGGCCATTATAAATGGACAAAAGACATATCTAAGAATCAACAATTATAGATGAACGAACAGACCATAATTATTATATTAATTAATCAACCATTATAGACAAACATGCTATAAATCGAACAAACCACTATAGATGAACAGATGATAAATGGATGAGCCATCCAATATAAATGAGCAGATTTTAAGTCGATGAATCAGCCACTGTAGCTAAACAGATTGTAAATCAGTAAATCAAGCAATGTCGATGAACAGTATACAAATCAATAAATCAATCATCATCAATAAATAGATGATAAATCAATAAATCAACCAGAATCGATGAACACGTGATAAATCGACGAATCAGTGTCATAGATGAACAGACT
Source organism: Conus canariensis (assembly GCA_033310375.1). NCBI lineage: Eukaryota > Metazoa > Mollusca > Gastropoda > Neogastropoda > Conidae > Conus > Conus canariensis. The sequence continues at coordinate 5,771,166 of CM065734.1, forward strand.
ATAGATTAACGAATCGATTGTTATAAATGAACATAATATTATAAATCAATAAATCGATCGTTTTATAGATGAACAGATTATAACACAATGAATCAAACATCATCGATGAATAAACTGTAAGCCAATGAATCAATTATTATTGATGCATAGATGGTGAATCAATGAATCAACCACTATAGATGAACAGGTGTAATGGGAGTTAGTTTCAAAGTTAGGTGAATGCAGGGGGAAATTGAAATAAACTTCAAAGAAAAATTACTATGCCACCGAGCGAGAGAAAGAAAATCTTATAATTTATTTCTTTCCTTCGGTGGCACAGTAATTTTTCTTTTAAGTTTAAACCGGTTTAAATCAACAGATCAACACTACAGATGAACAGACGATAAATCGATAAATCAGCCACCATACATGAACAGATAATAAGTCGATCAATCAAAAATTACAGATGATAAGACTATGAATCAATAAATGAACTATTGCAGATAAGCAGACTATAAATCATGGAATCAGTCATTACGGATAAACACTGTCAGCAATCAACGATTAAAGATCAACACTTCAAACTGAGGAATCATCTATCACAGATCAACACTTTAATTAAGGAATCATCCATTACAGATCAACGTTTTGATTAAGGAATAAACCATTACAAATCGATACTTTAAGCGAGATTTAAACCGTAAGAGATCAGCATTTCAATCAAGGAATCAACAATTACAGATCATTACTTTAATCAGGAAACCAACCATGGTCAATACACTTTAAATCAAGGAATTAATTAATACAGATCAACAGTTTAATTGAAAAATCAAAACATAAAAGATCAACCATGTAATCAAAACAATAACCATTACAAATCATCCCTTTAATAAAAGGAACCAACCACCACAGATCGACACTTTAAATTAAGGAATAAACCGTTGCTGATCGGAACTGTAATCAGAGAACCCACCGTGACAAACAACACTTTCAATCAAAGAATTCAAGCATTGCTTATCAACACTTTAAACCAAGGAATCAACTATCACAGGTGAACACTTTAAATGATCAATCAAGCCACTCACCTGTGCAGCAGAGGGACGTGGTGGAAGGCTTGAGGATGGATGTACACCAGCTGGTAGTTGTCATGCATCTGTAACGTGCGCAAATGGGTCAGGTTAAAGAAAGCGCCCCTGCTGACCAAGGTGAGATGGGGGAGGAAGGAGAGGGAGATGGAGGACACGGCCAGGTGACTGAAATCCCCTGGCTGGACAACGGTCAGCGCGATGCCGTCCATCAGCAGAATCAGCAGGCTGGACAGTTTCTGAAGCTCAGTGGATGGCACGGAGGTCAGCTCCGTGTTGGACAGATTGAGCATTTTGACATGCAGCAGGCCCATGAAGCCGTGGTCGGCCACGGCGTAGAGCGGGTTGTTGGACAGGTCCAGCTGCAGCAGGAAGGTGCTGTGGGTGAAGGTGTAGCCCTCCACCCGCGGGATGTGGTTGCCCTGCAGGTACAGCTCCTGCAGCAAGGGAAGGTTCCTCAGCCAGGATCGGTTGACCTCGTACAGCTGGTTGTCCTCCAGGTGCAGCACGCTGAGCTCACCCAGGCCTTGGAAGACGTGCGGCTCCAGGACCGTGAGGAGGTTGGAGGACAAATCCAGCACCTCCAGACTGCTCAGCCCACTGAAAGTGTTGTCCTGCAAGGTGTGGATGGCGTTGCCGCTCAGGTTCAGGTGGACGAGAATTCCCATGAACTGAAAGAACTGGCGACAGTGGGAGCACGTGATGCGGTTGAAGGACAGATCGAGGAAGCGGAGGTGGGGGAAGGGGGGGAGGGAGGACAGAGCGGACAGCTGGCTGTCGGGCAGAAGCAACACCTGGGTGGCATTGCATGTGGCCACAGACCACGAGACTGTCTCCGCCTGTCGGCACTGCACCGAGAACAACGGTTTGGCGAAGAATGGCAACGAGGACAGAGAGCAGGTACAGGCCAGGGGGCAGGGGGGAGGGATAACGTTTCCCATCCTATTCTCCGTCCTCCCCCACCCCCCACAGAGAGTCCAGCACAGGGCCACAGTCAGCACAGACAGCAGGGGGTGAGAGACTGTCCCTCTCTTTACAGACATCCTCCACAGTGGAATCTCCAGCGGCAGGGAAAGACATCTGGAACCGTTGTCACGGTCAGGTCTGGTAGAGGTCTCTGACCTCCATTCGTCTGTCTGTCTCCTTCCCCCCTGCCTGCTTAGTGCTTGCGTGATGACTCGCAAGGCTCACACGTCGTACTACCAGTCGCTTTAGTCACGTGGTGATGTAGCTGTGGCTACAATACTGGTGTCTAAACTGGTCGTTGTAAGACATCTTGCTGTTTTCAACTTTTTTCCCATTACATGTTGAAATATAATTGCTGCTGTCACATCTTGTCATTCATCACTATCGATGCTAACAGAGTAACCAGCGCTGATGTTCTTCACAGTCAAATTTTGAACGTGATCGTGGTGTACGACTCTTAGCTGCAGGTTTTCGTGTGGAACTATGGAACGCTGAAATATAGAGTCGATCAAACAGCAATCAAAACGGTAATATGGTGTTACAACACAGCACAATGTGACCAACAAATTCCAATCTCCAATTTCCTACAGGAAAAAACAAATCACTCGAATCTCAAAGCAGCATCAGGGCAAATGGCAATAATATAGTGTAGTTGCAGAGAACCACAGAGAGTGACCAGCAGATTCGAATCTCCAATTTCCTACAGATAAAAAAGACATCACTCAAATCTCAAAGCAGCAACAGAGCAAAGTGACACTATAGTATAGCGACTCACAGCTACACAAAATGACCAAACAACTCCATTCGTCCCAGCCGGTGGATAGTTAGTTCCCTGAGGAAAACCATTACTCCGATCTCCGAGCAGCATGATCGAGGGCAGGCGAGGGAGGAACAGCAGCGGCACTGGGTGACGAACACACTCTGCCACCTTCACCCACTCCAAGACACCTGCAGGCACGGGCGGCAGACAGGAGAGACAGGCAGACAGAGGATGCCGGCCCTGCCAACAGCGGTGGTTGTGCTGTGTGGGAATTGAGCGAGACCCGTGGGAGAGGAGGCAGAGAATGAAGGCACCTCCCTCCCGTCCTCCCTCTTTCTTCCCCCCCCCCCCCTTCCACTCCCTTCCTCTTTACTCTGACTCTCTTGGCGGCGCTCCCCCTAGGTGGTGAAGTAAAGGGAGAGGGGACGGGTGTTTGTGGGGGAAAAACCTTGGGGGCTTAGTAGCAGCGTAAGAACAGTCCGGATGACGTGTAGTGTTTTTTCCCCTTCCTTGGGCCCTCCAGTGCTGCACGTGCAAGTGATTAAAGGCACTGTCACTGTCATTTTGATCTGGTTGCACTGTCACTGTCATGCCTTCTGCCGGTGAAATGTCACTGTGACATTGTTGTTTGTCGTTCGCTGTTTGTCTGTCACACACTGTCAAACTACTACTTGTTTTAACCTTTTTTTTTTTTTTTTTTTTTTTTTAGCGCTGTTTGAACACAGATTTAATCTACAGATCAAAGTGACATGACAGCGAATAGATATTGTCGGGAATGTAACATAGGGAATAAGCAGTTCAAGTTTGACTTCGTTTTGAAACTTTCAAAAAAGCATTCTAATCAAACTGATATTAATATCCGAATATTGGTCATTGATGACGTTCAATCTTTTTTTTTTTCAACCTGGTAAATTTATGGTAGTTCAACAGTCAGTATCTATCATACCTGGTGAGTCGTCGCCGTTAAATATGTCAGTATAATTGCTGATTAACAGTTACTATCGTAGTTGTTAAATCGTCCTTGTCAAAGCTGGAAAATAGTCACCTTCCTAGCTGGAAAATAGTCACCATCCTAGCTGGAAAATAGTCACCTTCCTAGATGGAAAATAGTCACCTTCCTAGCTGGAAAATAGTCACCTTCCTAGCTGGAAAATAATCACCTTCCTAGCTGGAAAATAGTCACCTTCCTAGCTGGAAAATGGTCACCTTCCTGGATGGAAAATAGTCACCTTCCTAGATGGAAAATAGCCACCTTCCTAGCTGGAAAATAGACACTTTCCTAGCTGGAAAATTGTCACCTTCCTAGCTGGAAAATAGTCACCTTTCAAGCTGGAAAATAGTCACCTACCTAGCTGGAAAATAGTCACCTTCCTAGCTAGAAAATTGTCACCTTCCTAGCTGGAAAATAGTCACCTTCCCAGCTGGAAAATAGTCACCTTCCTAGCTAGAAAATAGTCACCTTTCTAGCTGGAAAATTGTCACTGTCATGACAAGTTAACCGTCAATGTCATAGCCTCTGTCATAGTTGGTTAAACGTCAGTCATAGCTGGCTAGCAGTCATTGTCCTGTGTGGTTAACAGCGAATTTCATAGCTGTTAACAGTCATTGTAATAGATGGGTTAACAGTCACCGTCATAACCGGATAACCGTCAATAGATGGTTAACAGCCACTGTCATAGCCGCGGATAACAGTCACCGTCAATGGTTAACAATCGTTGTCATGACTGGTTAACAGTCACCTTCATATCTGATTAACAGTCAGTCATAGCCGTTTCCACTCATTGCCATAGCCGGACAACAGTCACCTACATAGCTGTTAACAGTCACCCATATAGCTGGCTAACAACCTACATAGCTGGTTAACAGTCACTGTCATAGCTGGATAACAGTCACCTACATTACTGGTTAACAGTCACTGTCATAGCTGGTTGACAATCACCGTTATAGCTGATTCATAGTCACTGTCATAGTTGGTGAGCATTTACTGTCATATCCACTTAATGGTCTCTTGTCATAGCTGGTTAACTGTCATGTCATAGCTTGTTAACAGTATATCATCATAGCTGGTTAACAGTCACTGTCATAGCTTGTTAACAGCCATTGTCATAGTAGGTTACCAGTGACTGCCATAACTGATTAATAATGTTACACTTCCCTCCTGTGTTATAGAGAACATGCACTGTCAAAATGAAGTCTTGTTTCTTTCTTTTTTTTTCTCATACGTATTTACCTTGGAACCTTGGTGAGTTACGTGAGCTAAAAAAACAAAACAAGACTTTCTTTTTAACCAAACAATAATCTCAAGGCCAACAATAATCTCAAGGCCAACCAAACAATAATCTCAAGGCCAACACTGCGAAGACTCCTAGAGATCGGGGCAAACTCATATAGGGCATTTCCAATGGCAGACACAAAAGATGAAACACACGTCAACTGAGAGAAGACTTTGAATCGCTCAGGGTGATTATCATTGTCCGTGGTACCTTTTTAAAAACTCATCATCTTAGTTCTGCTAACAATGAGCGAGTCACCTGCCAGTCCCTGTTCTGCGAACTGCGTAGTAAAGGAGGAGGAAAAAGGTAACTTGAGGAAGCATCACCAGACAGACAGTACTCTGGCATTAGCCGTTGGGATGGTGAGGAGAGTGCTGCTTCAGTGACTGCACAAATATATTATACCTGCTTGGCTTCTCAGAGAAGCGGTTTTGGAACGTCTGCCTCTTTGCTACTTTGTAATTTCCTTTTTTTTTTTTTTCGTTTCTGTTTCTGTTTTGTCTTTTTGCCTGAACACCTTGATGTTTTTGTCCTTGCGTTTTTGTTGAGTCTCATAATTTCCTCAGACTTTTTTTTTTTTTAGCCAGCTGTATTCTGTTTTGTTCAACTATTTCTATCTTTTTGACCCGTTAATTTTTGTACCCCTTTTTCTATCTCTCGGATTCAACGTTTATTTGTTTTGTTACAAATTTCTGTTTCTTTGTATCTGTGTTTGTTTGTTTTGTCCCACTAATTTTGTCTTTTCGCCTCAACGTTTCTCTGTTTTTGTCCTGCTAATTTTGTCTTTTCGCCTCAACGTTTGTTTGTTATGGCCTGCTAATTCTGTCTTTTTGCCACAACGTTTGTTTGTTGTTCTGCTAATTCTGCCTTTTTGCCACAACGTTTGTCTGTTATGTCCTGCTAATTCTGTCTTTTCGCCACAACGTTCATCTGTTTTCTACGAGAAATATTGCCAGTTGTTTCTCTATTTTGTCCAATTGCTTTTGCTCTTTATATGTTTCCTCCCATTGTTTGTTTCTGTCCCAACCGTTCACTGTTTGGATCACACCATGTCTCTCTTTCTGACCTTACATTCTTCTTGTTTCTTTTAAGCCCCTCCACCCTCTTCCCCCTTTTTCTTTTTTGTCTTTCTTTTTTTTATTTGAAATCCCAGCGATTTTCTGTTTTGGTCCACAGTTTCTCTCCATTTGCCCCACGATTCTCGAGTTTTGCCCCACTCCTCGTTTCACCCTACCTTTTTTTTTTTTTTCACCCCATCTTCCGTGCTGTTCTCTTTGTGTATAACAATGGTTTGGGTTTCCACCTTTTTTTTCTTCCCAGCGTTCTATTCTGCCTCAGCAAAGCTTTTCTTCGGCCCCCCCCCTCTCTCTCTCTCTCTCTCCCTCTCTCTCTCTCTCTCTTAGTCTCTCTGATCTTGTATTTCTTTCTTGAGTTTGTCCTGGTGTTTCTCTTCTTGCTTTAGCGTTTCTCTGTTGTTGTTGTTGTTGCTGTTGTTTTTTATCCACCGTTTTCTTCTTCTTCTTCTTCTTCTTTTTGATTCTCTGTGGTTGCCCCAGTCTTCTGCTGCAGGAGCTGCGTGTTGTGCCACAAAGCAGGGAGTCAATTAGAGACAGAGCAGTTGTAGCTGGAACGGTGCCAACCGCCCGAGAGGCTAATTGTAACCCCCACCCCCCTCTCTCTCTTCTCTCTCTCTCTCTCTCTCTCCTCTCTCTTCTCTCTCTCTCTCTCTGTCTGCCTAGCGCTTCTTTGCCTGCTTGCCTGCCTGTTGGCTTACCTGTCTGTCTGTCTATCTGTCTCTTTGTCTGTCTGTCTGTCAAGTCTGTCTCTTTCTCTGTCTCTCTATGTCCGTCTCTGTCTCTCTGTATGTCTGTCTCTCTCTGTCTCTGTCTCTTTCTCTTTCTGTCTCTGTCTGTCTGTCTGTCTGTCTCTCTTTGCCAAGGCGACTTAGTTACGGAAGAATTGCTGCCTGCATTTCTTTTCCTCTACTTCTAACTTGTTCAGCATGTTTTTGTTTGGTCAGTCAGTGCAAGATTACATCGCTCAGGAGATCCAAGAAAACGCTGTTCTGGGCAATGCTGACCCGTGTCAGCACTGATGTGATGCACGATGATGCTTGGTTTGAAGCTGACACCTCTGGCTGCTGATACCTTGTTGCCCTGCCCTCCCCCCCCCCCCCCCCCCTGCTGCAGCTCTTGGTGAATCCTCAAAGCGCAAAGTTCCAGATTTCTACTTGGATTGGTGACGCTTCAGTGATTTACTACCTCGTGTGCAGCTTACTTCTTTAAATTAAAAAAAAAAGGGGGAATTTTATCAGGCGATTTTCAAAATCTCGAATGACCTTACCGTAACGACAAGTACTCATGTATACAGCTCTCTCTCTCTCTCTCTCTCTCTCTCTCCTCTCTCTCTCCTCCCACACACACACACACACACACACACACACACACACACACACACACACACACACACACACACACGCACGCGCGCACGCACACACACACACACACACACACACACACACACACACACACACACACACACACACACCGCAACGCAACGCATCGCTACCGCAATCAGACATACGAGGGGGATGGGGGAGGGGGAGGGGGGGGGGGAAGGGGGGGAGGGGGGGGGCAACAGGGAAAAGAGACTGCTGGAAAAGAAATGTTTTTAGATGAGTTTTGACGGACGAGAGTGACTGACTGGCCGAGACGGAGGGAGAGGGGCTGTCAGTTCCAGCTTTGTGCAACAGGAAATACTACAAGCTCTGCCCACATGCCGTTCCTCTGTCGAATTTTGGTATGCGGAAGATCTTGTCATTAGCAGAAGAACGAAGACAATTTTTAAAGAACATTAGAATATTGGTGTACAGTTCCAGCAATAACTTGTAAGCAAAGACAGGAGGTCTTGTACTTTATTCCTTGTTTAACTGCAAGTCAGTTTTGGCTGTTTTAAGGACAAGTGTGTCGTGCCGCATTAGCGTTCTTTTAAAGATTAGTTTGGCAGCCGAAACGTGAAACTATGGAGAGATCTTAAGAGTTTCTGTAATTAGCTGACAAGAAGTGAATCATAATAATTTATTCTAAATGAGATGTATGGCAATAATTAACGTCTTAATTGTCTGTAATGTGAGGCATCGGCAATTGGAGCGGATTGTCTGAGTTCAGTGTACATAAATTCCCCGAAAATGGAGTATGGCTGCCTTAATGGCGGGATAAAAAAAAAAACGGTCATACACACAAAACTCCACCGCCTGTCTATACAGGCAGTGTCCGCAGGAGTATCAGCCTGCGTACGCAGAAAGAAAGAAAGAAAGAAGGGGTCTATAAAAGATCTGGCATGCTCTGCTGATGACGTGGTGATTCACTGAGAGATTCTGATCGAAGTCACAGCCCGGGTCACGCGCGTGATCAGAGAATCAAGGAAACAGGCATCTTTCTAAGAAAAATGAAAGAGGGCATTAAAAAGGAATGTGCAGATGAAAGGAGGAATGGAAGACCTCTGTGCTTTCATCATTCAATGTCAGACTGTCCTCTCACTTTTTCTTCCCTGGTTGATGAGGGAGCACGTTGGATTTTGCTTTGGTCCCCTCGGTGCTGAGAATATCACAGAATTCTTTTCTTTCTGCGTACGCAGGCTGATACTCCTGCGGACACTGCCTGTATAGACAGGCAGTGGAGTTTTGTGTGTATAACCGTTTTGTTATCCCGCCATTAAGGCAGCCATACTCCATCTTCGGGAAAGGTGCATGCTACGTGTAACGTGTTATCCATACCAACGGCCAAACTGGCCTTCTCCTCCAAAAGTTGGTGATGGGATTTTTACGTCTGTGCAAGAGGTTATGCGTGCGTTACACACGGAACCTCGGTTTATAGTCTCATTCGAAGGACTGTATGGGGAATGGAGCCAGAACCAATGTTAACTCCGAGGGAAAGATCCCCCTGTACCGAAATGCGAACCCGCAACCCCAGGATCACGAGTCCGGCGCTCTACCAACTGAGCTATTCCGGCCCCCATAACACAGAATGATAGATAATGTATTTTCATTTTAGTATCAAGGGTGGACCAGAATCATCAGCCGGTTCCACTGACGGGTCCCTAGCAGAGGACAAAAATCGCTTCTGCACAGGCAATATAAATAGCTGTGTTTTCATGACTTTTTGGACAGGCGATACAGGTAGCTGTGTTTTCAGGACTTTTTGGACAGGCGATACAGATAGCTGTGTTTTCAGGACTTTTTGGACAGGTGGTACAGATAACTTGTTTTCAGGACTTTTTGGACAGGCGATACAAATAGCTGTGTTTTCAGGACTTTTTGGACAGGCGATACAGTTAACTGTGTTTTCAGGACTTTTTGGATACGCGATACAGTTAGCTGTGTTTTCAGGACTTTTTGCACAGGCAATACAAATAACTGTGTTTTCAGGACTTTTTGGATAGGCGATACAAACAGCTTTGCTTTCAGGACTTTTTGGACAGGTGATATACATAGTTGTATTTTTCAGAACTTTTTGGACGGGCAATACATATGGCTGTGGAATCAGGACTTCTGCACAAGCGATACAGGTAGCTGTGTTTTCAGTACCTTTTTGGACAGGCGATACAGGTAGCTGTGTTTTCAGTACCTTTTTGGACAGGCGATACAGGTAGCTGTGTTTTCAGGACGTTTTGGACAGGCGATACAGACAGCTGTGTTTTCAGGACGTTTTGGACAGGAGATACAGGTAGCTGTGTTTTCAGTACCTTTTTGGACAGGCGATACAGGTAGCTGTGTTTTCAGGACGTTTTGGACAGGCGATACAGATAGCTGTGTTTTCAGGACGTTTTGGACAGGAGATACAGGTAGCTGTGTTTTCAGGACGTTTTGGACAGGAGATACAGGTAGCTGTGTTTTCAGGACTTTTTGGACAGGAGATACAGGTAGCTGTGTTTTCAGGACGTTTTGGACAGGAGATACAGGTAGCTGTGTTTTCAGGACTTTTTGGACAGGCGATATAGATAGCTGTGTTTTCAGGACTTTTTGGACAGGCGATACAGATAGCTGTGTTTTCAGGACGTTTTGGACAGGCGATACAGGTAGCTGTGTTTTCAGTACCTTTTTGGACAGGCGATACAGATGGCTGTTTTTTTTTCAGGACGTTTTGGACGGGCAGTACATATGGCTGTGGAATCAGGACTTCTGCACAAGCGATACAGAAAGCTGTGTTTTCAGGACTTTTTGGACAGGCGATACAGAAAGCTGTGTTTTCAGGACTTTTTGGACGGGCAGTACATATGGCTGTGGAATCAGAACTTTTTGGACGGGCGATACAGGTTGCTGTGTTTTCAGGACTTTTTGGACAGGCGATACAGGTACCTGTGTTTTCAGGACTTTTTGGACGGGCAATCCAGATAGCCGTGTTTTCAGGACTTTTTGGACGGGCGATACAGATAGCTGTGTTTTCAGGACTTTTTGGACAGGCGATACAGGTAGCTGTGTTTTCAGGGCTTTTTGGACAGGCGATACAGATAGCAGTGTTTTCAGGACTTTTTGGACGGGCAATACAGATGGCTGTGGAATCAGAACTTTTGCACGGGCAGCACAGACAGACTTCGATGACCCTGTCATTAGCTGCTTGCGCGCCATGCTTCTAGTGAAGGGTTTGATATTAACACTTTAATGCTCGTTTTCATCTTTTGTACTTCCATTTCTTTCTTCCCCTCGTCCCCCCCCCCCCCCCACCCCCCTTCCCTAAATCTGTTCTCTATGAAATTTGTTAAGTCATTGTCTCAAAGACCACAGAACGATCAGCTTGCACTGGTTTTCTGCCACTACAAATTCATACAGTAAGTACAGACAAGCACGGGCATTCAACTGGCCCGGCATTATGACATTAACAACAGATTGTTTTTAATGGCAACAAATAGCAAAGTTACTGTGTGTGAAACTGAAAGGTACAAACAGGAACAGACAGAACAGAGATCAGGTCGGAGCTCTTTTTTTTCCCCAATCCGGACGACACAGCGAATGGAATTTGGTTCTTGAGAACACGACGACCATTTCTTTGTACTAAACAGACAATTGCTTTCAGCGCTTGTGAGTTTACCCCTGGCTTTATAGACTGAAGCTGAACTCGCAACAGTTCTTTCCCTTGATTTTTGATCACCGGTGACCAAACTCCTTTGTGAGGAAATTATGACATCTAAAAACACATTTTTTTTTGGTTATTAATAGAATACTTTACTAAAAAAAACAACAACAAACAAACAAACCTGAACAAAGAATAATGAAGAAAACAAATTGAGTAATCTTTATATTTTTGCATAGTAAATGCTAAAAAAAATGCAAAAAGCTCAAACGTTGAGAGTAAATAGCAAACACGACCCTCTTTGGTCTTCCTTTTTTTTTTGGTTTTCTCCTATACTTTTTCTTAGAGGCTAGAGCTATTGGAAAAGTATATCTGATGAATTTATTTATCACTTATGCCTATGTGGCTCCAGTTGGAGCTATGACTTATTACCACAGCGGTGTATGACTTTATGTGACGTGTTCGCTCCCTTGCTTCTGATTGCACACGAGCATTTGTCTGAAGCATTTTCAAAAAAATCGTCCACAGACTTAACCCATCGGTTTGGCCGTACAAGACGAATACCAAACGATGATAAAATATTTCCTGAGAGTTAAAGCCTATGCTCACATGCTTCGGCCATCATTTTGCAGCATGATATCAGTATTTCTGGAGAGAGAGAGAGAGAGAGGAGAGAGAGAGAGAGAGAGAGAGAGAGAGAGAGAGAGAGAGCGAGAGAGCACAGATTAGAGAGGACGGGTGGAGAGAGATGGATATGGTGTGTGTGGAAGGGGATACACTGTTCAGTTTTCCCCTCATTTCAGACTAAACACCACATGGCCCTCCCCCCCCTTGTGAGACCAACCCATTTTTCACTCAGGACAGGTTAATGGGAGGCCATAAGTAAAACAGCACGCGCTAGTTTTAATTTTACCCCAAGACATGGCTGAAGATGTATGTAGGCGTGTGGCGAGAGAGAGAGAGAGAGAGAGAGAGAGAGAGAGAGAGAGAGAGAGAGAGAGAGAGAGAGAGAGAGGGAGGGAGGGAGAGAGAGAGGTGTAAGTTTATAACGATAATATTGTTAGTTATGATCTTATGCTGGTGGACTCCACACACACACACACGCACGGACACACGCACGCACGCGCGCGCGCGCGCGCGCGCACACACACACACACGCACACACACGCACGCACGCACACACACACACACACACACACACACACACACACACATATATATATATATATATATATATATATATATATATATATATATACGTATACATATATAGGGTCAGTGTACAGAAGAGCTTGCTGCCTGAAGAAGTCCCAGTGGGGCGAAAATTTGCAAATACATGTTTGAAATGCAGGAACGTCAGGAGTTATGAGTATATTTCTGTATATGCTTGTGGCTGCAAGCGTTGTCTCTCCGGACTATTACCTTTTGGTGGAGCGGTGCCCCAGACTCTAGGAATCCTGAATCATTATCAAGCTATATATATATATATATATATATATATATATATATGTACGTCTGCATACATGCACATACAGATTTTGAATGAGAAAATACAAACCACCTTTTTGCTCATGCTATGTGGCTGCTCCTTGCTCCGCAGATTTTTCCAGAACTAGGACACTCTTCAGAACGGGGAGGAGGAATGGGGGCTGACACGGTGCGCACGTTGCGTTAGTCTTTAACTGGCTGAGGGGCTCATTAAACAGGAAAGCTCAATTGAGCACAGCTGAGTGGAAATGTTCCGATAATACCGGCACCAGCATGGAAGCCCTCATTTACAACAGAGGGGTTGTGTAGGGGGAGCTACGCACATCCACATGAAACGCAGTTGAATCGTCTCCCCTGTTGGCTTGGTCTGGTTTTGCTATGATCCTGAAGTCCTAATGACTAGTGCTACAACTACCTCTGCTTCGGCTGTTTCTCTACTCGCAGTTGTTAACCCTTCTATTACCTTTACTATCGCTTCTGTTGCTGTTGAATCATTAGGGTTTGAATCTGTTTCTTTCAGAATGTTATTAACCAGCTTTTGCACACACAAAAAAGAATGCTATTTAAATCTCTCTCTCTCTCTCTCTCTCTCTCTCTTCTCTCTCTCTCTCTCTCTCCTCTTCTCTCTCTCTCTCTCTCTCTCCTCTCAAGTGTTTGTCAACATTTTCGATGCGCCGATACAACCCATTGTGCAAGTATGGTTCGGAGCTATGGGGTTTAGATAAGAATGCTGTTGTTCATTGTGAATCGCTTCACTTGACTGGGTTAAAAAAAAGTTTTCGGGTGTAGAACTTAGAACGCCAAATGATTTAGTATAAGTAAAAAAAAGAATAGATATCTAATATATGCACATTCAGCAATTACAAGTATCCGCTACTGGTTAAAGTTATTAAACATGAATAACAACAGATTACCACGAGAAGCGAATCAAAAATGGTCACACACGTAATGTTCTCATCCCCAGCTGATGCATTTGTACCATAGTGTTCAAGTACTTCGGCTGTTTGGATGATCCCTGGAGTCTTTTAGCCAGGGTACGACAACAACAACAACAACAACAACAACAATATATACGCTATTTGATCTCGACTCAAGGGGCAAAAATAACTGAGTTTCAAATGTACGTAGATTTATTTGTTTGTGTGAGCTGCGATTAGGGTACGCATGGATATATCAAGGAGTAGGAGAAGAAAGTAAGTTTATCCAAACAATTCGACAAAGTACAGTAGATGGCAGACATGGGAAAGTCGTATTCAGTCAAGTAACAGATTGGATGTGTTCAAAGCTTACATTCCCTGGCATTTAGTTAGAATGACCTTTTGTTTAATATGAACAAGCATGTACGATTTACCTTCACTTTGTTTAGATTTGGACTCTCTGAAATTAAGGTACGTGTTATTCGCGACAAAACCGTAAGTTACAATGAATTGCTCTCCCCTCTTTGTAAACAGTCAGACGAAGATGAGGTTCACTTTGTTTTGCAGTGCCCTGCTTTTTTGTGATCTTCGTTTGCAGCTAATTCCTAGGTTGTGTGTGTGTGTGTGTGTGTGTGTGTGTGTGTGTGTGTGTGTGTGTGTGTGTGTGTGTGTGTGTGTGTGTGTGTGAAAAAGATCAGCCATGTATGTTTTAGTTTTTGCTTGCTGATGTCATTACAAAAAGAGAATGTGATTCGCCGTTTAGTTCTCTCTCTCTCTCTCTCTCTCTCTCTCTCTCTCTCTCTCTCTCTCTCTCTCTCTCTCTCTCTCTCTCTCTCTCTGAGTTGATCCTGGTATTAACGGCATGCACATATCAAATAAGCGACTTACGGATCATGTGCTGTCAGTTTCAGGCAGTCAAGGAGGTTTGAAATAAAGGCCACACCCACCGGCGGTGTTTTGTCAGACAAACAGGGGTGGGGAGCGGAGGGAGGGGGGGGGGGGGGGGGGTGCGGGGCAAGGTGGGGGCTATCATGCACCACATAATAGAACCAGACCGACAACACGACTTCAACATGTCAGACAATCCATGCTATCCGTCTCTGTCCTGTCTCTGTCCTGCTGTCTCTGTCTCTGTCTGTCTGTCTGTCTGTCTGTCTGTCTGCCTTCTGTCTCTCTGTCTCTGTGTCTCTCTCTGTCTATTTGTCTTTCGTCTCCTCATGTGTCTTTGTCTCTCTCGTCTGTCTGTCTGTCTGTCTGTCTCTTTCTGTCACTGTCTCTGTCTCTCTGTCTCTGTCTCCGTCTCTCTCTCTCTCTCCCCTCTCTCTCTCTCTCTTTCTGTCACTGTCTCTTCTCTCTGTCTCCGTCTCTGTCTCGTCCTCTCGTCTCCGTCTCTTCTCTCTCTCTCTCTCTCTCTCTCTCTCTCTCTTCTCTCTCTCTCTAACAAATAGGTTGTGGGGGTGAAAACAGGTGCAGGCTAACACTTCCTCCATGACAGTGACTTGGCAAAGACTTATGACCAAAAAAAAAAAAAAAAGCGAAGGAAGGGGTGGGTGGGGAGAGAGTGGGGCAGGGGGCCGAGGGTGGGGGGTGGGGGTGGGGGGGTGGGGTGGGGACGTGGAATTAACAAGAAGGCGTTTGAATGCAGGTATTGACTCCGTCTCCGGCACAAAGGAGTCCCACCCATCTCAGTCTGTCTTCAAAACAGAACCGTTAGTGTCGACTGTCCAGTGTCGACTTTCGGCCCCTGTTTAGGACTCATCAGTGGAAACCGGCTGTTTGTTTCGTCCTTCTCTTGGCGACGAATGGAGTTACACACCAATCATTCTGTGGAATTCTCACTACTAAAACACAATTCGATGGCAGGCAGCAAAGGATAGAAAAGCAAAAATGAAAAGAAAGTATTGAAGGTATATATGTAAAGAGTAATAGATACAGACGAAACTCTTTAAGCCTGCATTCGGAAATGTGTTAAAGAAAGATTCAAGGGAGATCAGCTCTACTGCTTGTCGTTCCAAGCATTGTCAGCCTCCTTAGAGCTGTCAACAGCTGAAAACTGTGAAAACAGCCTTTACTTGGTCTCCTTAGTGCTGTCAGCAGCTGAAAACTGTGAAAACAGCCTTTACTTGGCCTATTAGTGCTGTCACAGCTGAAAACTGTGAAAACAGCCTTTACTTGGCCATTAGTGCTGTCAGCAGCTGAAAACTGTGAAAACAGCCTTTACTTGGCCTGATTAGTGCTGTCAGCAGCTGAAAACTGTGAAAACAGCCTTTACTTGGCCTCATTAGTGCTGTCACAGCTGAAAACTGTGAAACAGCCTTTACTTGGCCTGATTAGTGCTGTCAGCAGCTGAAAACTGTGAAAACAGCCTTTACTTGGCCTCATTAGTGCTGTCAGCAGCTGAAAACTGTGAAACACCTTTACTTGGCCTGATATGCTGAACAAACAAGTACTGGTGAAAACAGTGCGGTAACATCATTCGTCATAAACAATGCTGAAAAACTGATGTAAAATGTTTACTTGGCGCTGTCACACACACACAACACACAACGAAACACAACAACACATTCACTGCGCAGTGCGCGCACTGACTCGCAAAGCACGATGTCTATGTACGCACGCGCACACACACACACACACACACGCACACACACAC
>CM065734.1:5792354-5802354 GCA_033310375.1 Conus canariensis
CTGTCCTTATCAAATCAGTGTGGAATAAAACCTGTGCCTGTCCTTATCAAAGCAATGTGGCCTGAAAGTTGTGCTTATGCTGAAAAAAATTCTTGACTCAAAATAGCGCCTGCCTTCAAGAAAGCAATCTCGAGGTAAAAAATAAAAATTATGCCGACCTTGTACGCAGTCTTGATTTAAGATTGCGCCGACCTTGAAAGATGTCTCGTTTAAAGGAAAACTAATGCCCACGCTGAACAAAAAGCCTTGACTTGAAATAGTGCCCCCTCTTTGAAAGCATTCTTAGCTTAAAAAGAAAAGAAGAAAAAGAAAAAGTGACTGCACCGAAAACAATTTTGACTTAAAAAAGATATGTCTGTCTTGAAAGTAGTCTTTCTCATCTCTCACCGCTAGAACGCAAAAATGCTCTCTCTCTCTCTCTCTCTCTCTCTCTCTCTCTCTCTCTCTCTCTCTCTCTCTCTCTCCGTGCAAAGAGTGTTAAAAGCCGTTGACAGCTGGTTCGAATCTATCAGCAAGTGTGTGTGTGACACCCACAGTCAGGTGGTGTTATTTTCACCAGGCATCCTACGTCAGGACCGTGAGCTGCTGTCTGTCGTGCCATTCCACACTGGATCGGTCCCACACCTGAGAGCCGGAATAGCTCAGTTGGTAGAGCGCCGGACTCGTGATCCTGGGGTTGCGGGTTCGAATCTTCGCCGGGCCGTTTCGGTACAGGAGTATTTTTCCCTCGGAGTTAACATTGGTTCTGACTCCATTTCCCATACAGGCCTTCGAATGAGACTATAAACCGAGGATCCGTGTGTGAACGCACGCACAACATCTTGCACACACGTAAAATCCCATCACCAAATTTCGGAAGACTAGGCCTGTTTGGCCGTTGGTATGGATGACACGTTACACATAGCATGCATCCTGCGTGAGAAATGGAAAGAATGAAGGAAGTAAAGAAACTGAGTGAACGATATTGAACGATATTGACTGGATGACACGGGAAACGACTGAATGAAGCGCCAGCTGGCAGCTCTTCAGTCGGCACTACCCAGGTAGGCAGCCCGTTGTGCAAACGAGTGTAGATTGTAAAACGCTTAGAGCTTGGTCTCTAGCTGAGAATAGGCGCTATATAAGTATTCATTATTTTTTTTTTTATGACCGACATGGTACAATCAGTTGTTGGACTGGAACGTCGTGAAGGGGGAGAGAGAGAGAGAGAGAGAGAGAGAGAGAGAGAGAGAGAGAGAGAGAGAGAGAGAGAGAGAGAGAGAGAGAGAGAGACAGAACAGAACAGAACAGAACTTTATTCAAAAAGGCCAAAGCCCCATTTGAAGGGGTGTGAACAATAACAATGGATATATGATACAAATATGAATGACACTGTCATCCCATTATAAGAATGAGAACTAGGTCAAATGCAAGACTGAAAACCAGTTTCTAACTTACAAAGGAAAATAATGGAAATTCAATAAAGAAAATCATTACATTCGCACATTTATAGACTCAATCAACAAATTCGCATTCATACAACAACAAATTTGATAAATCAAGATATAGCTATTTCCCTTCTCTTAAAGGCTTTGTAAAGATATACAGCAAGATTTTTAACGACTTCTGTCTTTCGTGATGCTAGAAGTAATGTTAATCTGAAATCACTTGGATTATTATTGGAACGTCGTGAAGGGAGAGAGAGAGAGAGAGAGAGAGAGAGAGAGAGAGAGCTGGCGAGGGTGGGAGGAAGCTTTTAGGGAGGGAGGGGCTAAATATCGGTTTTTTTTGTTGGTTTTTTTTGTGCCAGGGGACATAACTCATCGGGGAAATTCCCAAAACGGATAGTGGTTGGAGGTTTTGCTTTATGGTTTACACTGAGACACCTTTGTAGAATCGACGCTTCCAGGCGCAGGAAAGAGCGTGATGTCAAGAGGAAACAGCTGAAATCATTGAGCTGGGGGGAGAACGCCTTAGTTTAAAATGGTTTTCTTTTTTTCTTTTTTCTTTTTTTTTTAAAAAGATTTTGATTGATAGTTGTCCCAGTTCCTGCGCCGCCCAGATCTTGCTGATCTCTCCAGCTGTATAGTAGTGAGTGTACCTGGGATTGTTTGTTTGTTTGTTGGTGTGTAACTCATTGTTGATTGCTGATATTCAGCTGTATAGTAGTGAGTGTACCTGGGATTGTTTGTTTGTTTGTTGGTGTGTAACTCATTGTTGATTGCTGATATCCAGCTGTATAGTAGTGAGTGTACCTGGGATTGTTTGTTTGTTTGTTGGTGTGTAACTCATTGTTGATTGCTGATATTCAGCTGTATAGTAGTGAGTGTACCTGGGATTGTTTGTTTGTTTGTTGGTGTGTAACTCATTGTTGATTGCTGATATTCAGCTGTATAGTAGTGAGTGTACCTGGGATTGTTTGTTTGTTTGTTGGTGTGTAACTCATTGTTGATTGCTGATATCCAGCTGTATAGTAGTGAGTGTACCTGGGATTGTTTGTTTGTTTGTTGGTGTGTAACTCATTGTTGATTGCTGATATTCAGCTGTATAGTAGTGAGTGTACCTGGGATTGTTTGTTTGTTTGTTGGTGTGTAACTCATTGTTGATTGCTGATATCCAGCTGTATAGTAGTGAGTGTACCTGGGATTGTTTGTTTGTTTGTTGGTGTGTAACTCATTGTTGATTGCTGATCTCCAGCTGTATAGTAGTGAGTGTACCTGGGATTGTTTGTTTGTTGGTGTGTAACTCATTGTTGATTGCTGATCTCCAGCTGTATAGTAGTGAGTGTACCTGGGATTGTTTGTTTGTTTGTTGGTGTGTAACTCATTGTTGATTGCTGATATTCAGCTGTATAGTAGTGAGTGTACCTGGGATTGTTTGTTTGTTTGTTGGTGTGTAACTCATTGTTGATTGCTGATCTCTCCAGCTGTATAGTAGTGAGTGTACCTGGGATTGTTTGTTTGTTTGTTGGTGTGTAACTCATTGTTGATTGCTGATCTCCAGCTGTATAGTAGTGAGTGTACCTGGGATTGTTTGTTTGTTTGTTGGTGTGTAACTCATTGTTGATTGCTGATATTCAGCTGTATAGTAGTGAGTGTACCTGGGATTGTTTGTTTGTTTGTTGGTGTGTAACTCATTGTTGATTGCTGATATTCAGCTGTATAGTAGTGAGTGTACCTGGGATTGTTTGTTTGTTTGTTGGTGTGTAACTCATTGTTGATTGCTGATCTCTCCAGCTGTATAGTAGTGAGTGTACCTGGGATTGTTTGTTTGTTTGTTGGTGTGTAACTCATTGTTGATTGCTGATATTCAGCTGTATAGTAGTGAGTGTACCTGGGATTGTTTGTTTGTTTGTTGGTGTGTAACTCATTGTTGATTGCTGATATCCAGCTGTATAGTAGTGAGTGTACCTGGGATTGTTTGTTTGTTTGTTGGTGTGTAACTCATTGTTGATTGCTGATATCCAGCTGTATAGTAGTGAGTGTACCTGGGATTGTTTGTTTGTTTGTTGGTGTGTAACTCATTGTTGATTGCTGATATTCAGCTGTATAGTAGTGAGTGTACCTGGGATTGTTTGTTTGTTTGTTGGTGTGTAACTCATTGTTGATTGCTGATATCCAGCTGTTGTTGGTGTGTACGTCATTGTTGATTGCTGATCTCCTGCTGTTTGTTGGTGTGTACGTCATTGTTGATTGTGATCTCCGCTGTTTGTTGGTGTGTACGTCATTGTTGATTGCTGATCTCCATGCTGTTTGTTGGTGTGTACGTCATTGTTGATTGCTGATCTCCTGCTGTTTGTTGGTGTGTACGTCATTGTTGATTGCTGATCTCCTGCTGTTTGTTGGTGTGTACTCATTGTTGATTGCTGATCTCCTGCTGTTTGTTGGTGTGTAACTCATTGTTGATTGCTGATCTCCTGCTGTTTGTTGTGTGTAACTCATTGTTGATTGCTGATCTCCTGCTGTTTGTTGGTGTGTAACTCATGTTGATTGCTGATCTCCAGCTGTTTGTTGGTGTGTACGTCATTGTTGATTGCTGATCTCCAGCTGTTTGTTGGTGTGTAGCGTCATTGTGATTGCTGATCTCCTGCTGTTTGTTGGGTGTACGTCATTGTTGATTGCTGATCTCCAGCTGTTTGTTGGTGTGTACGTCATTGTTGATTGCTGATCTCCAGCTGTTTGTTGGTGTGTACGTCATTGTTGATTGCTGATCTCCAGCTGTTTGTTGGTGTGTACGTCATTGTTGATTGCTGATCTCCAACTGTTTGTTGGTGTGTAAATCATTGTTGATTGTTGATCTCCTGCTGTTTGTTGGTGTGTACGTCATTGTTGATTGCTGATCTCCTGCTGTTTGTTGGTGTGTAACCATGTTGATTGCTGATCTCCAACTGTTTGTTGGTGTGTGCATCATTGTTGATTGCTGATCTCCAGCTGTTTGTTGGTGTGTGCATCATTGTTGATTGCTGATCTCCTGCTGTTTGTTGGTGTGTAACTCATTGTTGATTGCTTATCTCCAACTGTTTGTTGGTGTGTAACTCATTGTTGATTGCTGATCTCCTGCTGTTTGTTGGTGTGTGCATCATTGTTGATTGCTGATCTCCTGCTGTTTGTTGGTGTGTTACATCATTGTTGATTGCTGATCTCCTGCTGTTTGTTGGTGTGTACGTCATTGTTGATTGCTGATATCCAGCTGTTTGTTGGTGTGTGCATCATTGTTGATTGCTGATCTCCAGCTGTTTGTTGGTGTGTAACTCATTGTTGATTGCTGATATCCTGCTGTTTGTTGGTGTGTACGTCATTGTTGATTGCTGATCTCCTGCTGTTTGTTGGTGTGTAACTCATCGTTGATTGCTGATCTCCTGCTGTTTGTTGGTGTGTGCATCATTGTTGATTGCTGATATCCTGCTGTTTGTTGGTGTGTAACTCATTGTTGATTGTTGATATCCAGCTGTTTGTTGGTGTGTACATCATTGTTGATTGCTGATCTCCTGCTGTTTGTTGGTGTGTACATCATTCTTGATTGCTGATCTCCAACTGTTTGTTGGTGTGTAACTCACTGTTGATTGCTGATCTCCAGCTGTTTGTTGGTGTGTACGTCATTGTTGATTGCTGATCTCCTGCTGTTTGTTGGTGTGTACGTCATTGTTGATTGCTGATCTCCTGCTGTTTGTAGGTGTGTACGTCATTGTTGATTGCTGATATCCAGCTGTTTGTTGGTGTGTAACTCATTGTTGATTGCTGATCTCCTGCTGTTTGTTGGTGTGTAACTCATTGTTGATTGCTGATCTCCAGCGTTTGTTGGTGTGTAACTCATTGTTGATTGCTGATCTCCTGCTGTTTGTTGGTGTGTAACTCATTGTTGATTGCTGATCTCCTGCTGTTTGTTGGTGTGTAACTCATTGTTGATTGCTGATCTCCAGCTTTTGTTGGTGTGTAACTCATTGTTGATTGCTGATCTCCAGCTGTTTGTTGGTGTGTACGTCATTGTTGATTGCTGATCTCCAGCTGTTTGTTGGTGTGATACTCATTGTTGATTGCTGATCTCCAGCTGTTTGTTGGTGTGTAACTCATTGTTGATTGCTGATCTCCGCTGTTTGTTGGTGTGTAACTCATTGTTGATTGCTGATCTCCAGCTGTTTGTTGGTGTGTAACTCATTGTTGATTGCTGATCTCCAGCTGTTTGTTGGTGTGTACGTCATTGTTGATTGCTGATCTCCAGCTGTTTGTTGGTGTGTACTCATTGTTGATTGCTGATCTCCAGCTGTTTGTTGGTGTGTAACGTCATTGTTGATTGCTGATCTCCAGCTGTTTGTTGGTGTGTACGTCATTGTTGATTGCTGATCTCCTGCTGTTTGTTTGGTGTGTACGTCATTGTATGATTGCTGATCTCCGCTGTTTTGTGTGTGTACGTCATTGTTGATTGCTGATCTCCAGCTGTTTGTTGGTGTGTAACTCATTGTTGATTGCTGATCTCCACTGTTTGTTGGTGTGTAACTCATTGTTGATTGCTGATCTCCAACTGTTTGTTGGTGTGTAGTCATTGTTGATTGCTGATCTCCAGCTGTTTGTTGGTGTGTAACTCATTGTTGATTGCTGATCTCCAGCTGTTTGTTGGTGTGTACGTCATTGTTGATTGCTGATCTCCTGCTGTTTGTTGGTGTGTAACGTCATTGTTGATTGCTGATCTCCAACTGTTTGTTGGTGTGTAACTCATTGTTGATTGCTGATCTCCACTGTTTGTTGGTGTGTATCTCATTGTTGATTGCTGATCTCCTGCTGTTTGTTGGTGTGTAACTCATTGTTGATTGCTGATCTCCAACTGTTTGTTGGTGTGTCATCATTGTTGATTGCTGATCTCCAGCTGTTTGTTGGTGTGTAACTCATTGTTGATTGCTGATCTCCAGCTGTTTTGTTGGTGTGTAACTCATTGTTGATTGCTGATCTCCAGCTGTTTGTTGGTGTGTGCATCATTGTTGATTGCTGATTCCAGCTGTTTGTTGGTGTGTACGTCATTGTTGATTGCTATCTCCAGCTGTTTGTTGGTCTGTAACTCATTGTTGATTGCTGATCTCCAGCTGTTTGTTGGTGTGTAACTCATTGTTGATTGCTGATCTCCTGCTGTTTGTTGGTGTGTACGTCATTGTTGATTGCTGATCTCCAGTTGTTTGTTGGTGTGTACGCATTGTTGATTACTGATCTCCTGCTGTTTGTTGGTGTGTAAGTCATTGTTGATTGCTGATCTCCTGCTGTTTGTTGGTGTGTACGTCATTGTTGATTGCTGATCTCCTGCTGTTTGTTGGTGTGTACGTCATTGTTGATTGCTGATCTCCAGCTGTTTGTTGGTGTGTACGTCATTGTTAATTGCTGATCTCCAGCTGTTTGTTGGTGTGTACGTCATTGTTGATTGCTGATATCCTGCTGTTTGTTGGTGTGTGCGTCATTGTTTGATTGCTGATCTCCTGCTGTTTGTAGGTGTGTACGTCATTGTTGATTGCTGATCTCCAGCTGTTTGTTGGTGTGTAACTCATTGTTGATTGCTGATCTCCAGCTGTTTGTTGGTGTGTAACTCATTGTTGATTGCTGATCTCCAACTGTTTGTTGGTGTGTACGTCATTGTTGATTGCTGATCTCCAGCTGTTTGTTGGTGTTTAACTCATTGCTGATTGCTGATCTCCACCTGTTTGTTGGTGTGTAACTCATTGTTGATTGCTGATCTCCTGCTGTTTGTTGGTGTGTACGTCATTGTTGATTGCTGATCTCCTGCTGTTTGTTGGTGTGTAACTCATTGTTGATTGCTGATCTCCAACTGTTTGTTGGTGTGTACGTCATTGTTGATTGCTGATCTCCAGCTGTTTGTTGGTGTGTAACTCATTGTTGATTGCTGATCTCCAACTGTTTGTTGGTGTGTAACTCATTGTTGATTGCTGATCTCCAACTGTTTGTTGGTGTGTAACTCATTGTTGATTGCTGATCTCCAGTTGTTTGTTGGTGTGTAACTCATTGCTGATTGCTGATCTCCAGCTGTTTGTTGGTGTGTAACTCATTGCTGATTGCTGATCTCCAGCTGTTTGTTGGTGTGTAACTCATTGTTGATTGCTGATCTCCTGCTGTTTGTTGGTGTGTACGTCATTGTTGATTGCTGATCTCCTGCTGTTTGTTGGTGTGTACGTCATTGTTGATTGCTGATCTCCAGCTGTTTGTTGGTGTGTAACTCATTGTTGATTGCTTATCTCCTGCTGTTTGTTGGTGTGTAACTCATTGTTGATTGCTGATCTCCTGCTGTTTGTTGGTGTGTAACTCATTGTTGATTGCTGATCTCCAGCTGTTTGTTGGTGTGGCATCATTGTTGATTGCTGATCTCCAGCTGTTTGTTGGTGTGTAACTCATTGTTGATTGCTGATCTCCTGCTGTTTGTTGGTGTGTACGTCATTGCTGATTGCTGATTTCCAGCTGTTTGTTGGTGTGTACGTCATTGTTGATTGCTGATCTCCTGCTGTTTGTTGGTGTGTACGTCATTGTTGATTGCTGATCTCCTGCTGTTTGTTGGTGTGTACGTCATTGTTGATTGTTGATCTCCTGCTGTTTGTTGGTGTGTAACTCATTGTTGATTGCTGATCTCCAGCTGTTTGTTGGTGTGTACGGCATTGTTGATTGCTGATCTCCAGCTGTTTGTTGGTGTGTAACTCATTGTTGATTGCTGATCTCCTGCTGTTTGTTGGTGTGTAACTCATTGTTGATTGCTGATCTCCAACTGTTTGTTGGTGTGTGCATCATTGTTGATTGCTGATCTCCAGCTGTTTGTTGGTGTGTAACTCATTGTTGATTGCTGATATCCAGCTGTTTGTTGGTGTAAACGGTCATTGTTGATTACTGATCTCCAGCTGTTTGTTGGTGTAAACGGTCATTGCTGATTGCTGATCTCCAGCGTTATGGTGATTGTACATGAGATTTATTGGTTGTTGGAGTAAAAGGATCCCCCCTCCCCTTCCCTCCTCTCCCCGGTATAACATCATGAACTGTCAACTCACAGGGGTCTCATCTTGGGATTAACGTGTCAACCTTTTGTCTCTTTGCACCTAGTGTGATATCAAAGTTTATAGGGGGTGAGGGGGGGAGCGGGGAGGGGGGGGAGGTTTCTAGGGCCGAGCGGGGTGGCTGGGGTACGGGTGGGAAGTGGAGGATAGATGAGTGGCAATGCAATGCAAGCTTGCAATTTGTTGGGATGTTGATGGGGGTAAGGAGATTCATCCAGGCAAAGCGATAATAGTCACACACACAAAAAAAAAAATAGTGGAGACTTGCAGACAAAACACAAACCAATATTCACAATGATACGGTGTATAGTTGTGCGCTTTGTGAATACACAATACAAAACCAGCCCATGAATCTGCGGCAAAACACCTTCTTCAGACGTCTCAAATTTACGCAATACGAAACAGACTCGTGAATGTACGGCAGAAATTAATGTCTTCAGATGTTCCACGCTTAATGAACACACAGAACACAACATACACGTGAATTTTTCTGCAAAATGTCGTCAGATGTTTCACGCTGAATGAACACACAGTACAAAACATACACGTGAATTTACGGCAAATTCAAAATGTGTTCTTCAGACTCTTCAGACAACAGACATAGAAAATGCCCCAAACAATGCTCCCACATTGCAACCAGCTGAAAATGTGTGTGTGTGTGTGTGTGTGTGTGTGTGTGTGTGTGTGTGTGTGTGTGTGTGTGTGTGTGTGTGGTGTGTGTGTTTGTGCGTGCGTGTGTGTGTGTGTGTGTGTGTGTGCGTGTGTGTGTGTGTGTGTGTGTGTGTGTGTGTGTGTGTTACGTGCGTGTGTGCGTGCGTGCCTCTGTGTGTGTGTGTGTGTGTGTGTGTGTGTGTGTGTGTGTGTGTGTGTGTGTGTGTGCGCGCGCGCGCGCGCGCGCGGTTGTGCAGTTGTGTGTGTCTGTGTGTATGTTTGCAGTAGTTTCAGTAACGCTGCTTCTGTTTCAATCTCCTCATGAAGACTGACTTCACCATCACCAGAGGAACGGACAGGAAGGAGGTCAGCATGACCAAAGCCATAGACAGCACTGACCACCGAACAGATCACCGCCTGAGACCCCCCCCCCCCCCAACCCCCGACATCAACATCCACCATATACCCACAGGTCGACCAGGCGATAAAAGAAGAATACTTACAACACCCGGTGCGATCAACTCTACATCAAATGTCACAGAAAATCTTGTTAGAGAACATTAAAAGTGGCCTAAAAGCAGCTCAATCTTCGTCAGTATTGCCACTAATCTTCTTTCAGAAAGCAGCTCAATCTTCGTCAGTATTGCCACTAATCTTCTTTCAGAAAGCAGCTCAACCTTCGTCAGTATTGCCACTAATCTTCTTTCAGAAAGCAGCTCAATCTTCGTCAGTATTGCCACTAATCTTCTTTCAGAAAGCAGCTCAATCTTCGTCGGCATTGCCATTTAAAGAGACATCCTTTAGCATACTTTCTGAACGCGGCCCGAAGACTAATTT
>CM065734.1:5812354-5814854 GCA_033310375.1 Conus canariensis
GTCTCCTTCGTAGTTTGTATTTTTGCTTGTATTGTCTGTTAATCTTTTTTTTTTTTTTTTTTTTTTTTGTCCTTAGTATTTGTTGTTTTATTGTCTGTGCATCTTTCCCCTGGTTTGTTGTTAGTATTTTGTTTCCTTGTCTGTTTAGCTTTGCGCTTGTCTGTTCGTTTTTCTCTTTGTTTTTGTTTTGTTTTGTTTTGTTGTTTTGCTTTGCTCATCTTTCCCATTTTCTTTGTTATTTCATTTTGTTGGTCTGCTCACCTTTTACTGTGAAATGCCTGTTTCCTTGTGTTTTTTATTATTATTATTATTATTATTATTATTATTATTTTCTTTTTGTCATTGTCTGTTCATTCTCATCTGTTTCCGCGTCTGTTACATTTTTCTGCTCTTTCTCTGTATTGATATGTCTGTTTTCTAGTCAGTTCCTCGTTCTTTTTTTTGTTGTTCATGTTCATTGTCCATCATTATCTCTGTCTTTCGTGTCTGTTTATCTGTATGTTTAGTTCCCCTGTGTGTTCATCTTCTAAGCACTTACAAGAAGGAAGGAAGGAAGGAAGGAAGGAAGGAAGGGAGGGAGGAAGGAAGGAAGAAGGAAGGAAGGGAGGAAGGGAGGAAGGAAGGGAGGAAGGAAGGAAGGAAGGGAGGAAGGAAGGAAGTAAGGAAGGAAGGAAGGAAGGAAAGAAGGAAGGAAGGAAGGAAAGAAGGAAGGAAGGAAGGAGGGAAGGAAGGAAGGAAGGAAGGAAGGAAAAGAAGAAGATAACTGACTGAATATTAGAAAGCTCCCTCCTCCCCTTCCTGTCCCCAATAAAGTGTCTGTTTATCTGTCTGTCTGTCTCTATCTGTCTGTCTGTCTGCCTGTCTGTCTCTCTGTTTCGGTCTGTCTGTCTGTCTCTGTCTGTCTGCCTGTCTGTCTCTTTGTTTCTGTCTCTGTCTCTCTTTCTCTCTGCCCATCTCTCTCTGTCTCAGTCTGTCTGTCTGTTGTCTCTCTTTGTCTCTGTCTGCGTCTATCTGTCTGTCTGTCTTTCTGTCTATCTGTTTGCTTGTCTCTGTCTCCGTTTCTCTCTGTCTATCTCTGTCTCAGTCTGTCTGTCTCTCTTTGTCTCTGTCTGCGTCTATCTGTCTGTCTACATGCCTGTCTGTCTTTCTATCTGTTTGCCTCTCTCTCTCTCTCTCTCTCTCTCTCTCTCTCTCTCTCTCTCTTTCTTTCTCTAATCTCTCTCCCTCCCCCCCTCTCTCTCATCTGCATGTTGTTTATTGTTCGCCGTCTTCGGCACCATCTCCATGGTTTCCTGAAGCACGTGTCATGCCAGGAAGGGGGCGAGGAGGAAATGTCGGATTTCTCTGGTCGTCTTTCTGCTGGTGCAAGACAGCCGGGTGGGAAATGATGAGGCAGACGATTGATGCTGTGGGGTAGGAGCCTGTCTATGTTCCCCCAGGTCTATATTCCCCCAGGTCTATATTCCCCCAGGAGCCTGTCTATGTTCCCCCAGGTCTATATTCCCCCAGGCCTATATTCCCTCAGGAGCATGTCTATGTTCCCCCAGGTCTATGTTCCCCCAGGCCTATATTCCCCCAGGAGCATGTCTATGTTCCCCCAGGTCTATGTTCCCCCCAGGTCTATGTTCCCCCAGGAGCCTGTCTATGTTCCCCCAGGTCTATGTTCCCCCAGGTCTATATTTCCCCAGGAGCATGTCTATGTTCCCCCAGGTCTATGTTCCCCCAGGTCTATGTTTCCCCAGGTCTATATTCCCCCAGGTCCATGTTCCCCCAGGTCCATGTTCCCCCAGGTCCATGTTCCTCCAGGTCCATATTCCCCCAGGTCTATATTCCCACAGGTCTATATTCCCACAGGTCTATGTTCCCCCAAGTCTATATTCCCCCGGGTCTATATTCCCCAGGTCTATGTTCCCCAGGTCTATGTTCCCCCAGGTCTATATTCCCCCAGGTCTATGTTCCCCCAGGTCTATGTTCCCCCAGATCTATATTCCCCCAGGTCTATATTCCCCCAGGTCTATGTTCCCCAGGTCTATATTTCTCAGGTCTGTGTTCTCCCAGGGCCATTGACGTGTCACGCTGGTCTGAGCTGCTAATGTTACACACAGCACAGAGGTAATAATAACAAAGATTGAACCCCAGGTAACATAAAGGGAGGCACCTGATCCCGCATTCAAGTCTCACATATACATAGGCAATGCGCTGCAAGGTTACTTCCCCACTGCCAAGCGAACGAAAGAAATGGGTACAGGGTTAGACCCCAAGATAAAGCGTTTTCCAATCGCGCTATCGTCAAAGAACTTGTTACAAAAAAAAAAAGAAAGGGAACAAAGGCCTGGGGGAACATAGACCTGGGGAAATATAGACCTGGGGGAATATAGATCTGGGGGAAGATAGACCTGGGGGAATATAGACCTGGGGGAACATAGGGTGCCTCCCGTGGAGAACGCACCTTCCCTGTGAACAGCGAAGACAGAACGAACGACTCACAGTCATCAATGAA
>CM065734.1:5822354-5824854 GCA_033310375.1 Conus canariensis
TCTTTGTTCAAACTTCTCTGGCGAGGACTTTGGCTAGGAGTCACATAGGCTGATGAGTCAAGCAATCTCTTTGTTCAAACTTCTCTGGCGAGGACTTTGGCTAGGAGTCACATAGGCTGATGAGTCCAGCAATCTCTTTGTTCAAACTTCTCTGGCGAGGACTTTGGCTAGGAGTCACACAGGCTGATGAGCCAAGCAATCTCTTTGTTCAAACTTCTCTGGCGAGGACTTTGGCTAGGAGTCACATAGGCTGATGAGCCAAGCAATCTTTTTGTTCAAACTTCTCTGGCGAGGACTTTGGCTAGGAGTCACATAGGCTGATGAGTCCAGCAATCTCTTTGTTCAAACTTCTCTGGCGAGGACTTTGGCTAGGAGTCACATAGGCTGATGAGTCAAGCAATCTCTTTGTTCAAACTTCTCTGGCGAGGACTTTGGCTAGGAGTCACATAGGCTGATGAGCCAAGCAATCTCTTTGTTCAAACTTCTCTGGCGAGGACTTTGGCTAGGAGTCAGACTCCCTGAAGCTGCTGACTAGACTGGCATACTTGTCAGATTTGCAGATGTGGATTTCCTCCATTCTGCTTTCATATACCGCAGTGAGTTGCATTAGAATCGTTTGGATGAACCTGAGTAGAGTTTTATATTTGGCTTCAGGCCACTCCTTATGATGACCTCTTGTAAGTCCTACTATTCTGGAAGGTCTGCTGCATGTTCCCAGTCATCCACCCCATCCAGTGAAAACCTGTTCCATACTCTAGATGCTATAGCTACTCGAGACCACGATTTGTTGCCTCCTACCTTGTAGAAATTCGTTGTTTGACCTTCTGTTGGTGTTCATCTGGTACCTGCGCATATCCTTAACCACTTGGTTGTGTCTTCAGGAGCACTTCTGTTGAGCGCTGTTTTGCATAATTTCAGGGTAAGCTCCCTTGTTTGTTTGAAGGACAGTAGGAACACGCAGGGTTGTTTATGTTCACCCTCTTCACCCCTGTGTATTCCAGGATAACAGGTGACATACAGTATGAGGATGAAACTTGCCGTAGGAGCTGGCTGCCATTGTCAAGCCAATTAGGGGTGTTTTTAAGTTGCTTTTCCCGACTATCCATGAGCTCTGCTGGCCTTGCTGGCCTGCCTTCTGGATTCTCTTGGCATCCTCTTTCCCTTCATGTGTTACCATACCTCTCTTTGTTTTCCCTTTTGCCTTTGACCACTGCTTCATTTCTGTTGACCCTAGCTCCTCCGTTGGTTTGTGTGTGTCCTGTTATCTCCTTTATCTTGAGGTTTCCTTTTCCACATCCACTGCCTCCTGAATGTTCCATTTTCTGCCAGTAGACAGCTTGGTCTGAGCTGACCTCAAAACCGTTTCTCGCCACTCCTCAAACATTGTTGCTTCACCCATTTTGTATTCCTCGAAGATGGATCTCAGTGGTAGTGTAAACCTCCCCTTGTTCCTAATGTAAGGAAACGCACAAGGGGAGATCGGGTTCGGGAGAAAGTTGGACTAGGTTCATCCAAAAAAAGACAAATGAGTCAGGCCCTAAATCTCAAACAGAGAGGACTACACCTTATTCTGTGAAGTGTGGTGATGGTGTTCTGATGGCACCAGAAATGCCACGGTTGCTAGAGCCCTTTGTCCTTTACCTTTTTCCTTTACCTTTCCCTTCTTTTCGTTTTACTTTTAGTTTTACCTTTCTTTTTTTGTTTTTACCTTCTATTTCATTTTTGTTGGGCATTGTCACCACTCTTTTTATGCACAAAAAGCTGTAGACCAAATTAAAAGAAAGAAAATCTTCACTGGGCCTGACTCATTTGTCTTTTTCGGATGAACCTAGTCCAACTTTCTCCCGAACCCGAACTCCCCTTGTGCATTTCTTTACAGCAGGAACAAGGGGAGGTTTACAGTAGCTTCATCCGTTTTCTCGTGAATTTGTTGATTTTGGTCTAAACTGACTCCCTACTGATGGTACTGATGGCATCCAGTTTGGGGCAGACTATTTTTCATCTAATTTCCCCCACTCCTCTTTTGCATTGACGGGTGACAAGCTGAATTTCTGGGCTTGGTATCGACAACCGGCACAAATTCCAAACCGGAAAAACCAGTGTGGATGACCCTGGCCCCGCCCTTGATTTTCCGACGTCTTATTTGCTGGCGCAGTGCTCAAATGTTTATACCTTCAAACCATCCTGATGCCCCTTCTTCTGTCCTTTGGAGATTCTGTTTATGCTCTCAGTAAATGATTTCCTCCCAGTGACACATCGGAATTCTGCTTGTTCATTACTGATAGTCCGTGACATCTTTCCATTCGTCATTGGCTTGGCACCGTTGGATCTATCTGTTATCTATATCTGTCTATCTATCTATCTATCTATCTATCTACTATCTATCTATCTATCTATCTATCTATCGATCGATCGATCTGTCTGTCTCAATCTGTCTCTCTCTCTGTCTCTGTCTATCTGTCTGTCGATCTGCCCCCCCCCCCCTCTCTCTCTCTCTCTC
>CM065734.1:5827354-5837354 GCA_033310375.1 Conus canariensis
TAACATTGGTTCTGACTCCATTCCCCATACAGTCCTTCGAATGAGACTACAAACCGAGGTTCCGTGTGTGAACGCACGCACAACATCTTGCACACACGTCAAATCCCATCACCAACTTTCAGAAGAGAAGGCCAGTTTGGCCGTTGGTATGGATGATGACACGTTACACATAGCATGCACCTTCCCCGAAGATGGAGTGTGGCTGCCTTAATGGCGGGATAAAAAACGGTCATACACACAAAACTCCACTACCTGTCTATACAGGCAGTGTCCGCAGGAGTATCAGCCTGCGTACGCAGAAAGAAACAAAGAAAGAAAGCACTGGTACTAGTACACAACTCAAAGCATGACGGATTGCCATGGATGGAAAAAAAAGCAAAATAATTCAAAGTGGCATGAGCACCCCACTCCCATCCCTGTACTCCAGCTTTAGTGTAATAATCATCAACGGCAATTATTCACATGCATGTGGCCAGAGAGAGAGAGAGAGAGAGAGAGAGAGAGAGAGAGAGAGAGAGAGAGAGAGAGAGAGAGAGAGAGAGACGCTGATAGTTCGCTGATCTTAAGTTTCCACAGCCCAAGCGCCAAGGTATACAAAATCACTTCGTATTAGCAGCGAACTCTCTCTCTCTCTCTCTCTCTCTCTCTCTCACACACACACACACACACACACACACACACACACACACACACACACACACACACAAGAAGAAGAAGAAGAAGAAGAAGAAGAAGAAGAAGAAAGAAAGAAGGAAAGAAGGACCGACCGACCGACCGACCGACCGAAGTTATACATACGTCTGATGCAGCAGTCAATGTCATATCTCGATGAAGTAAGAAGAAGAAGAAGACAGACAGACAGACAGACAGACAGACAGAAGTCATACATACGTCTGATGCAGCAGTCAATGTCATATCTCGATGAAGAAGAAGACAGACAGACAGACAGACAGACAGACAGACAGACAGACAGACAGACAGAAGTCATACATAC
Organism: Conus canariensis; assembly: GCA_033310375.1. Lineage (NCBI taxonomy): Eukaryota > Metazoa > Mollusca > Gastropoda > Neogastropoda > Conidae > Conus > Conus canariensis. Next base: position 5,828,349 of record CM065734.1, read on the forward strand.
GTCTGATGCAGCAGTCAATGTCATATCTCGATGAAGTAAGAAGAAGAAGACAGACAGACAGACAGACAGACAGACAGACAGAAGTCATACATACGTCTGATGCAGCAGTCAATGTCATATCTCGATGAAGAAGAAGACAGACAGACAGACAGACAGACAGACAGACAGACAGACAGAAGTCATACATACGTCTGATGCAGCAGTCAATGTCATATCTCGATGAAGTAATTCAAAGAAGAAGAAGAAGAAGACAGACAGACAGACAGACAGACCGACAGACAGACAGAAGTCATACATACGTCTGATGCAGCAGTCAATGTCATATCTCGATGAAGTAATTCAAAGAAGAAGAAGAAGACAGACAGACAGACAGACAGACAGACAGAAGTCATACATACGTCTGATGCAGCAGTCAATGTCATATCTCGATGAAGTAATTCAAAGAAGAAGAAGAAGACAGACAGACAGACAGACCGACAGACAGACAGAAGTCATACATACGTCTGATGCAGCAGTCAATGTCATATCTCGATGAAGTAATTCAAAGAAGAAGAAGACAGACAGACAGACAGAAGTCATACATACGTCTGATGCAGCAGTCAATGTCATATCTCGATGAAGTAATTCAAAGAAGAAGAAGAAGCCAGACAGACAGACAGAAGCCATACATACGTCTGATGCAGCAGTCAGTGTCCTATCTCGATGAAGTAATTCAAAGTAGAGCAGAGGCAGAGTCATTGAGAAGCAGAGGGAAGAGAGAGAGGGGGGTGGGGGGAAGGGTGTTACAATGAGCCACTACTCAGGCAACTGGCGCTGTTCCAGCCACAACTGCTCTCTCTCTCCAATGGACTCCCTGCTTTGTGGCACAACACACAACTCCTGCAGTATAGCACTGACTGGGCCGTACAGAGAGAGAGAGAGGGGGGGGGGAGAGGGAAGGAAGGGAGGGAGAGGAGGAAGAGAGAGGAGGAGAGAGAGGAGAGAGAGAGAGGAGAGAGAGGAGAGAGAGAGAGAGAGGAGGGAGAGAGAGAGGGAGGGAGGGAGAGAGAGGGAGGGAGAGAGAGGGAGGGGAGAGAGGAGGGAGAGAGAGAGAGGGGGGAGAGAGGGGAGGGGAGAGAGACAAAGAGGGAGAGAGAGAGAGAGGGGGGGGGGGAGACTGAGAGAGAAAGAGAGGGGGAGAGAGAATGAGCGAGAGAGGCAGACAGAGAGAGAAAGAGAGACAGACAGACAGGAAGGCAGACAGGCAGACACACAGACAGACTGAAAGACAGAGAGTGAGGGGGGGGGGGGGAGGGAGAGAGAGGGGAGGGGGGGGAGAGGAAGAGAGACATAGAGAGGGGAGAGAGAGAGAGAGGGGGGGAGGGAGAAGGGGGGGGGAGAGAATTTGAATGCGAATATTTATTCAGATTAGGGCCATGAGAGGGGGAGAGAGAGAGAATGAGAGAGAGAGAGAGAGGAAGAGACAGACGGACAGACAGAGACAGCTAAGAAAAACGCCAAGACAGGAAACACAGAAATGAAACAGTTGGGTAAAAAGGGAAGTGACTGGGTAAGTAACACAGTGGAGCAAAACACAGAAAGAGACAGTGAGAAACAGCTGGTTAAAATAACATAGGATGGGGAATGGAGGGGGTAGGGGGTGGGGGGTAGGGGTTAGGGGTTAGGGCTGTGTGGTGGTGGTGGGGAGGAAAATGAAGGGACACAGTTTCGAAAATGGGACGAACACAGGAGAGAGACATAGTGAGAAACAGGAGTAAATGAAACAGTGTGGCAAAAAAAAAAAAAAAAAAAACCAACCAAACAAAAAAAAAAACTTACTAATGAAAAACAAACACACAAACAAACAAAAACAACAACAACAACAACGGGGAAAAGCTGAAAGACATTATTAAGAATATGGTGAAACTGATAAACAATGAGGCAAAACTGCTAAATAGTGAGCAAAAGTTTATAAAAAGAAAAAAAAAATGTGGGGTGAAAACATGAGAGAAAAATTAGGAGAAAAAAGAAAAGGAGACAAACATCGTGAAACAAGGTGGAAAGAAAAACAGTGGGGAGGGGGGGGGGGGGGGAAGAAACCAAAACCAACCCAGTGAGGAAAAAAACGAGACTAGGCTAAATTGAAAATGAAATGAGGCAGGGACCAGTAAACAATAAACAATAAACAAGTAGGGTAACTCTTGCTCCCATAAGAAAACCTAACACAGAGTAACTTTTATTCAAGACTGGCACAGCCTTTTGAACTTGAATCAAGTCAGACAAATACAAAGACGAACAATCTAATTGTGGGGAAAACTTTTATTCAAGACTGGCACAGCCTTTTGAACTTGAATCAAGTCAGACAAGTACAAAGACGAACAATCTAATAGTGGGGGGGGGGGGGGGGGGGGGAACAAGCGCAGGCCAACAACCCCTCTGTCATCACAGAAACGACTTGGCAAAGATTTGGATTTAAGGGGGGGGGGGGGGGGGGGTTGAAGATGAAGAAGATGGGAACATGAAATTAAGAAAATTTGAATATGAAAACTCTTCACTAGCTGCATGAGAGACAAGGCTAATAAACGTAATGAAATATAGGGCGAAATTGATGAGCAATGACACTGAGCTGGTAAATAGTTGAGAAAAAAAAACTGATTGAGAGGGGTGAAAAAGAATCACTGCGACAAAAATAAAAACAATGAGGTAAAAAACACCGCAGGGAATTTTTTTTTTTTTTCAGAAGCATACAAGAGGGTAGAGGGGGTAAAAAGATATGGGGTTGAAGGGTTGCAGGTAGATGGGAGTGGGGGGGGGGGGGGGGCGGGAGGGGAGAGGTTGGCGCTGTGAACCCAGCCCGGTAGGAAGTCAATGAAGCGAGAGGAGGCACCGCACTTTACGAGTGGCACGTGCAAACTACAACAACGTTTCTGTTTGTCTGGAACCCCCCCCCCCCCCCATCCCAACCACTCTCTCATCCCTCCTCTTCCTCTCACTACGTTTTCCACGAAGAGAATTCTGACACGCTGCTTCATCCTTCTTACGGCTGCAGTCACCTTCAATCAATAGCAAGCAGGCTAGCGGCGAGGCAGGAGTCTGCTCCCCTTTCTGGGGACAACTCATGACAGCAAAAAGGTGCCTGTCGAAACTGATTACAGCTTCCACTCTTTAGGCTTTTCTTGGCTGTCCTTGACCTAATTCTCTAACATATTCTTGTTGTTGTTGTTCTTGTTGTTGTTAGATTATCGTTGATATATATATATATATATATATATATATATATATATATATATATATATATATATATATAACTGAGCCACAAAAGAAACGCAAATGGAGGGGTAGGTAGGGGTGAACATAATTAAGGCACTGTAGGTGCGCTGTGACCATATATTCCGTGCGGTCATGAGTCAGCATTAGACCTAGTGTGCAGCACGTGCAAATCAGGTCAGTGTCACTAGAAATGAGCTCACACCGGCGCCATGAACGTGGAAGCGCGTTTTTGCATGTGCAAGGCGAATGCAAAGTCATGTCAATCTTTTTTCGCTGTACAGTATTCACACATCACTAGGAATAAAAACCCAGGCCCGTTACGCCCTGGCAAAGCAATCACTTCCACATGACCAGAATGCCAAGACTTGAGCGCCGTCGACAGAGAAAGAGCCATAGGGCGACTCCAAGCCGGAAACCGTGCTGCACAAGTCGCAGCTGCGTTTGGCGTGGCTGTTCCTACAATTCGTCGTTTGTGGGCCAGGTTCCAGGCAAATGGCGACGCTCGGGACAACCCACGAAGCGGCAGACCCCGTGTAACGACTGCGCGACAAGATCGGGCGATTCACCGCCGTCACCTGCGTGAGCCATTCACTTATGCAACGGAAACGGCCAGAAACACCATTGCCAGGCATGGTGCACCAATTTCTGGTGAAACTGTGCGGCGTCGATTAACAGAACATCACCTGAACTGCCGCCGTCCCGTCAGGCGACCTGTTCTTACTCCAAGACATAGGCAACAACGACTGCAATGGGCCCAGCAGCACCGGAACTGGAACTGGCGGCAATGGAGGGGCATCCTCTTCACGGATGAGAGCCGATACTGTGTTCATCATGCTGATGGCCGAATCCGGGTGTGGAGGAGGCGCAACCAGAGATATGCCAACAACAACGCCCACGAGATCGACGCTTGGGAGGTGCGAGCATCATGGTATGGGGAGGAATCAGCCTCAACCAGCTTGTTGGGCCTATTGTTTTCCTAGACATTGGCCCTGGTCACGGAAATGGCGTTACTGCGCAGCGATACATTGACCAGGTGTTGAGGCCCGTTGTTGTGCCCCACTTCCAGCAGCACAGCCACCTCACTCTCCAGCAGGACAATGCTCGTCCACACTCTGCCAGAGTCACCACAGACTTCCTGCAGCAACAGGGCATCAGAGCTCTGCAGTGGCCCTCGCTGAGCCCTGATTTGAACCCTATCGAACACTTCTGGGGCCATCTCAAACGGGAGCTGAATGCTGTTCAGCCGAGGCCAACCACAGCCCGTCAGCTAGAGCAGGCACTGAGGCAGATCTGGAACAACGTCAACATGGCCACCGTCAACCGTCTGATCCACTCCATGCCCGCCAGATGTCAGGCTGTTATCAACGCTCGTGGGGGACACACTCGTTACTGACCCTCTCCGTGACACTCATGACACGTGACCACTTTTTGCTTCAGCCAACAATAAGAACACTAAAGCCAGAAACTCAATGGTTGCATTCAATTCATTTCAATGGTTGGAATTAAATGTCAACAACATGAGAGTACATTGAATGGACCCATCGTTTGCGTTTCTTTTGTGGCTCAGTATATATATATATATATATATATATATATATATAATATATATGTCATCAATGTTATCAGCGAGTTTAAGTCTTACAGGTTAACTATTAGAGTTGATGCCATTGTCCCGAATGTTGTTTGTCTTGCCTGACGAAGGCCTAGGAGGTCGAAACGCGTCGTGTTTTGTCTTGTAATTGGTTTGTCCCTGTTGTTTGGCGGACTTTTTAACTAATAATTTTTTTTATAACTACTAGAGATTCACCGTGTCATGAAAACAATACCACAGAAAGCCGAGTCCGCCACCCCTCCTTCCGCCCCCTTAACCCTTCTCTGACTTGAATCAAGTAGCCGTTCACTGCTCTGTGGGCAGAGAGAGTTATCAAGCTGTAAAAAGCCCACCTCACGAGAGATTCGAACTCACGACCGCCAGCTCCACAGGCAAACTCTCTGACCGTTTGACCCTTGGTCCCTCATCACCACTGGACTTTGAATGAACCAGCAGACTGACCATGTCTAATGAGTTGGTTTGAAAGTGAGGTGACTGCTGGCGGAATTTGAAACAAATCTAATCAGTAATTTAAAGTAAAATCCGGCAGTGAATATGGACAAACAAATGACAAGACAAAACGCGTTTCGACCTCTTAGGTCTTCTTCAGGCAATTCAGCGCTCATCTTGTGCCTAATTTGAAAAGAGAAGTGATGATTGCTCGTTCTTCGTTGTCATTGTCCTGAATGTTGTTTATCTTGCCTGAAGAAGACTGTTTGGTTCAGCTTGACACTGGCAGCCAGTTCATTGCAGGCAAACACTGGGCAAGTGAATGAATGGTTCCAGAGTTAGTTCAGGATCTAAAACCGAGCCCGTGATCTATTATGCGTATCGCACGAATGCGAAAATTGTGATGTTTGTTAAGTATGATGTGATGACTTACCAAAATGGTACAACTTCAGAGATATGTTTTTTGACGTAAGCGTATGCTTAAAACTATCTTTGTGTCAATTTTGTTTTGTTTTGCTTTATATCTTTGCTAATGAAACAAAATTGAGCGTTGTCCGGTTTTTAACATTGATAAGATTCCACGATTTGTTTTTTGGTACCAGAACAGTATATCTGTACACATGTAGGTCCTACTGCTCAATTTTCTTGCCCAAACACTATAATCAGAAAATATAAGCTTACTTTTTGAAACGCGAGACATGGACACTGATGGCCGAAACAGAAAGAAGAATCCAGGCGTTTGAGACCAGGTGCCTGAGGAAACTACTCCGCATCTCTACAAAGAACACAAGACCAATGATTATGTGCGGAACCTGGTCACTAACCTAGTTGGGCCCCACGAACCACTTCTGGCAACCATCAAACGACGGAAGATGGCATGGTTTGGCCACGTCATTCGTCACAACACCCTCTCCAAAACCATCCTTCAAGGTACCGTTGAAGGAGGGCGCAGACGAGGACGGCAGAGAAAGAGCTGGTCCGAAAATATAAAGGACTGGACCAAAATGACCATGCCAGATCTCCTCACGACAGCTACAAATAGAAGAGCCTGGAGAGAAACGGCGGCTGCCTCATCACGTCCCCCCCCCCCCCCCCCCCCCAACGACCCCAGCGGTCAGGGGATGATTGACTGACTGACTGACTCTTTGAGCCCAGAAGCGTTTTCAGTTTTCAGCAATATGTGGAAGTCAGAGTGATGCAGAGTCACCAGAGCTTTGACATGAAGCTAAGCACTGAAAACAGGAAATACAACGTTCATTTTAGATAGGATTTAAAAAAAAAATCTAATTGTATTTTCCTATTCTGAATAGTCCCCGAAATGATCTACGACTTTCGTCGATCGAGCAGAGTAAATATCGAAAAGCTACTATACATGTTGTGGAAAGAGAAGAGCGAACTGTTTTGTGTCAATTATTCAGGTTCCTGTCGATGTGTTGTATGCAGGTGTTTCGGTCATTTGTAGGACAACAAGGTTACTTTCTGCACCTTCCTGTACCTTGTCACGTGCTCGATGGGGGGAGCGGAAGTTATGATGAAGGGGTGGAGGGAGGGAGGGGAGGGGGGGGGGAGGAGGCGTGCTGATCAAGTGTGGAGGCGGCCTCTGTCTGACGAGGGACATCCCTTAGCACACACACACACACACACACACACACACACACACACACACACACACACACACAAAGAAGCACACACACACACACACACACACACACACACACACACACACACACACACACACACACACACACGCATACACAAAACTGTTTTGCAGAGAGTTAACTGTGCCGGACTCTACAAAAGCTTGTCACAGTAATCTTTGTCCATATTAAGTTACCGACGGTGGTCTCCAGTCTACACAAAGACATTGTTTGACGGTCGAAGTGTCGCCGAGCGAAGAGTCATAACTACGACCGCATGCGCAGAAGATTTATTTGTGAACAATTCTCCTGTTCGGCGTTCCAATGAGTCTTCACGGACAGAAGAAAGAAGAAGAAAAGGAAGAAGAAGAAGATCTATACCGAAATAAACAAGATCAGTTTTGTCCCTTAATTATATTTATATTTGAGCTGGCTACCTGGCATTGTCGTCTGCTGATGTTGTGCGTTGACAGACAGAGAGACTTTGTGTACATGATTACAGCTCCCCCTGCATTACTCCTCCCCCCCCCCCCCCCCCCTCTCCCAACGTTCCTGACATTTTGCCAGAGAACTTGGCTCGGCAAAACCCAGGTCTTTTGCTTTTTTTCATTCTGCTTCTTGTCTCTTTCTTTGTGTCTGTCTGTTGTTTCTGCATCGGTTATCCCAGGCTTTCTGCCATTTTTTTTTCGTTGTTGCTCTAATTACCACGCCTTTTTCTGAAATCTCATTCTCTCCCCCTGTTGCCCTCCCCCCCACCCCCCACCCCCCATCCCCGCCCATACTTCTACCACTCCTATTTTCTTTACACACAGGCCTTCCAAGAATATCCAGCGGATCCGCAATGTCAACAGTGCAGCTGGTACAAAACGTATTAGATAGAGAAGATGAAGGGGGAAAGTAAAGGAAAACGCGTGTAGCAGAGAGAGAGAGAGAGAGAGAGAGAGAGAGAGAGAGAGAGAGAGAGAGAGAGAGAGAGAATGTGCGCGCACACACTCAAACGCGTCTGTGTGTGTGTGTGTGTGTGTGTGTGTGTGTGTGTGTGTGTGTGTGTGTGTGTTATTTGTGTGTGTCCGTGTGCGTGCGCGTACGTACACGCATACGCGCGCGTGCATGCATGTTTGTGTGCATGTTTGTATTGTCTGTGTGTGTGTGTGTGTGCGTGTGTCTGTGTGTCTGTGTGTGTGAATGTGCGCGCGCGCGTATGCTTGGGTTCATACACAGGAATCGCAAACACGAAAATACCATTTAAGCATTCAAGATTCCATGGTCCTGTACTGTGTAAAATGACTTCCACACTGTTAATGGTCCTGTACTGTGTAAAATGACTTCCACACTGTTAACGGTCCTGTACTGTGTAAAATGACTTCCACAGGTCCTGTACTGTGTAAAATGACTTCCACACTGTTAATGGTCCTGTACTGTGTAAAATGACTTCCACACTGTTAACGGTCCTGTACTGTGTAAAATGACTTCCACAGGTCCTGTACTGTGTAAAATGACATCCACACTGTTAATGGTCCTGTACTGTGTAAAATGACTCCCACACTGCTCCACTGCCTCCCTGACTTACCTGGCATCAGTGCAGCTTCCTTCACTTCCAGACGGAGCGATGGCAGTGTTTCTGCAGACAGTGGTACCTGGTTCCCATGGAAAGCAAAGAAGTGTCAGGCAGTGAGGATCACAGAACTACTATAGGAAACATCGATGGTGAATTCCAACACTGACTGGCTGGAAATGGTTTTAGCACGACCATTCAAAGGAAAGCCCATTGAATGCATGTAGAAAGAAGAACCATTCATAAGGAGGTTGTGGTCACGGAACACACACACACACACACACACACACACCACACACACACACACACACATGCATATCCACACACGCGTGTACACAGGTACACATACATATACACATATGTGAACACACATGGAGGAACATGTTCACACAAGCCCACAGATCACACACACACACACACACACACACACACACACACACACACACACACACACACGGGCCTGTGTCGAACCACCCATGCGCACACACATAGGCTACATACACACCTGTACATACACCACACAC
>CM065734.1:5842354-5852354 GCA_033310375.1 Conus canariensis
CACATTGTTATTATTATTATTTCTCCGCGGACCCTGTCCGGAAAGCCTCATGTGGTGTCTGAGAAGACAGGTTGTTGTGGTTTTTATATAGTACCAGTTCTGGAACTTCAGGTCTCTGACAAGACAGGTTGTTGTCGTTTTATAAGGTACCAGGTCTGGAATTTCAGTCTATGGCAAGACAGGCTGTTGTCATTTTACTTGGTGACCATGTGTGGAACCTTTCGTCTGTGAGAACACTGGTAGCCGTCGTTCGCCCCAGGGAGTAAGTGTGCGCTTTGTTTGTGGTACGGACAGCTGGCGGTGAGTTGTTTGGCAGAAGGGTGACGGGCGTTGGGTCTGGACATGGGTCACTCCGTGTGGACATGGCGGACATTATGTCGACGCTGCACCAGGCCTGTCCTGATGCTGATGTGCTTGGGGACGACTCTATGCGTGGAAGGAGGTGAGTTCCAGCGTTCTTCCTTTCAGCTTGCTACAGCATCATCGTTATATCATTCAGTCATTCATCGTTGACGTCAGCATCATTCTCACGTCGTCGTACTCATCGTCATGATATAAGTCATGACAAAGGGTTATTCCAAAGAGAGAGAGAGAGAGAGAGAGAGAGAGAGAGAGAGAGAGAGAGAGAGAGAATGTTGCTTATAGCCCAGCCGACTGCAAAGGGCCATATCAGGGCTGTCATTGTATTGAAGTCAACTCACAAATCATGTTTCCGTGTATCTGACACTTCTTAATTTAGACAAAACACACTTTTCGGCTTACTTTTCATTCTCGGCTTTCATGTGATGCATCGTGGAAATTTTGTTTGAACTAAGTTTTCTTTGTTTGTATTTTTTGTTTTGTTTTGTTCTTAAGATCTGTCTCTTCATACCTCCACCAAAAAAAGACAGGGGTCTGTCGTGTGTGATGAATCCCCAAATGGGATTTCCCGATGACTCGACAACGGCGAAGATAGTATAGGCGTACCACAAGTTGTTACGTTGGTGTGTGTGTGTGTGTGTGTGTGTGTGTGTGTGTGTGTGTGTGTGTGTGTGTGTGTGTGTGTGTGAATATGTCACTGTCAATATACATATGTATACAAGTGTGTGTGTGTGTGTGTGTGTGTGTGTGTGTGTGTGTGTGTGTGTGTGTGTGTGTGTGTATTGCAGTGTGGAGCGGCAGTCCAGCACGATGTGTGCACGTGGCCGAGCGGTCAGTGTTGAAGGTGACCATCCCCGACCCCGTGTCTTCGGCCGGGGGTTATTATGTGTTGGTGGAGAGAGCTGACTACCCCGACATCTTTTATGAAGACGCCCGTCCTGTCCCGGTGTGTGTATGTGTGGTGTGTGTGTGTGTGTGTGTGTGTGTGTGTGTGTGTGTGTGTGTGTGTGTGTGTGTGTGTGTGGTTGATGTGTGTGTGTGTGTGTGTGTGTGTGTGTGTGTGTGGTGATGTGTGTGTGTGTGTGTGTGTGTTTTGTGTGTGTGTGTGTGTGTGTGTGTGTGTGTGTGTGTGTGTGTGTGTGTGTGTGTGTGTGTGTGTGTGTGTGTGTGTGTGGTGATGTGTGTGTGTGTGTGTGTGTGTGTGTGTGTGTGTGTGTGTGTGTGTGTGTTCGAGTGAGTGTGTGTGTGTGTGTGGGTAGGTGGGTGGGTGGGTGGGTGTGGGTGTGGTGTTTGAGTGAGTGAGTGAGTGGTGTGTGTGTGTGTGTGTGTGTGTGTGTGTGTGTGTGTGTGTGTGTTTGAGTGAGTGAGTGTGTGTGGTGTGTGTGTGTGTGTGTGTGGTGTGTGTGTGTGTGCTGCGTGATGTGTGTGTGTGTGTGGTGTGTGTTTGAGTGAGTGAGTGAGTGTGTGTGTGTGTGTGTGTGTGTGTGTGTGCGTGGTGTGTGTGTGTGTGTGTGTGTGTGTGTGTGTGTGTGTGTGTGTGTGTGTGTGTGTGTGTAACTTTTACCTGTCGTGGAAAAAGACACACAAAGGTTAAAGAAAGAGTGATTCTTAGGAGGGGAATCCCAACCATTACAATCACAGACCCCTTTCCACAGTGAGGATAGGAGACGAAGCACTTCAAGAAGAAAGGGTGTATTTCTGCCCTCACGTGTGTGATCCAGTGCGCCACTTTACATTTCAACCTGGCGTTTTATCCGCTGCCTCCTGTTTCCATTGCTGTCTAGGTTGTCAAACAGTTGCTGAACTGATCGATGTCTATGTATCCTCTGTGCGGGCCTTGTTATAAAGCAGCTATTGAATTGATCTGTGTGCCTTTGTCTAGTGATGGCCGCCCAGTTGTTGAACTGACCCAAAGTCATGTGTTGTGTCCGTTGTCAATGTTAACGATGATTACTGAATTGGTCTTAGTCCATACTCGATCTCTGCTGACATTGTAAAAAACAAACAAACAAACAAACAAACAAATAAACAAAACCAAAGAAAATACTGCTGTCGAATTCACTGAACATGATGCCATCAGCATCCATTGAGTATGATCTATACCCTGTCTTTGTTCCATGTACAATGATATCTACGTTGTCCTTGTGCTTTGTTGATTTTTCCTCTTGCTATCATCCGCTTATAATGGGGCGGAATAGCTCAGTTGGTAGAGCGCCGGACTCGTGATCCTGGGGATGCCGGTTCGAATTTGGGTACAGGGCGATTTTTCCCTCGGAGTTAACATTGGTTCGGACTCCATTCCCATACAGTCCTTCGAATGAGACTATAAACCGAGGTTCCGTGTGTGAACGCACGCATAACATCTTGCACACACGTCAAATCCCATCACCAACTTTCGAAAGAGAAGGCCAGTTTGGCCGTTGGTATGGATGACACGTTACACATAGCATGCACCTTCCCGAAGATGGAGCATGGCTGCCTTAATGGCGGGATAAAAAAACGGTCATACACACAAAAAAACTCCACTGCCTGTCGATACAGGCAGTGTTCGCAGGAGTATCAGCCTGTGTACGCAGAAAGAAAGAAAGAATCCGCTTATAATGGCCGCTCTCGTCATCTGCGTTTCAGTGAGACCCACAATGTTTTTTTTCAAATTCGAAGTGGTCGCTGCTTTTCGGAAATCGATTGAGGATTCCTTGTCAAATCCCCCCGCGCTGTTCTGACGTGCTCTCCTATATCTTGGGTGGAGTCTATCTGCCATATGAAATGGACAGTGGGTATTCTTATCGTCAGTACTTTTATCATCTGTCTTCCAAATTAAAAAGAACTCTGGGCATGCCTGTCGACAGTTCTATGTCATTCAACGCCTTCCTTGCGCTGAACTCTGAGGTGATCAAAGCAAAGTGAATTTTCGTTGTCCTATTTGTTTGTGTCTTGCCTGAAGAAGACCTAAGAGGTCGAAATGCGTTGTGTTTTGTCTTGTGACTCGTTTGTCCACGTTTCTTTGGGCGGTTCGCTAATATTTATTTAAGATTTGTTTAGATTTCCGCCTGCAGTCGTCTCACTTTGCAACTAGTTCTATGTCAATCTATCTACACTATGAAAAGATTAGGGACCATTTCTGTTGTCATTTCAATGTCTGTCTGTCTCCGATATGAAAAGGACCGTCAGTATTTCAGTAGTCAGTTTATATCTAGCTAGCTATCTACCATATTAAAGGGACAGTGAACACTCCTATGGTCAGGTTCTAATTCTGTCTACCGTCAGGTTCTACGTCTATCTGTCTGACCACTGCGAGAGATCAGTGAAGATTTAGGTTCTTTAGGTTCTAAGTCTGTCTGGTTACTCTGGCAAGAGGACAGTGGTCAGTTCTATTAGCAATTCTGTTGCTTTCTAGTTCATGAAATCCCTAAAATCATGTCAGTGAATAGTTTGGTGAGTAAGGTAGAAAATTTGTAACAAAAGATAGCTCAAACATTTCTAAAATCATGACAGTGAATAGTTTGGTGGGTCCAGCAGAAAATTTGTAACAAAAGCTAACTCAAACATTTCTAGATATTGTTGTTTTTCAATCGAAGTTTTGTAAACAAGAAGATGCCAAGTCGTGTTTAAAATAACCCGCATACCAATACACATAAATCAATATGCAAAGCTATGCTTACTAAATACTCAACACTGAACAGAGGAGTGAATTTTCGACAGAGATGGCTCTGAGTGGGAGAATCACCCTACTCTTCCTATGACGTGTGGTGTGCAGGATACGGCGGACGCCATGGTGTACGAGGTGTATGGCATACCCACCCGTCAGCCACACAATTACACTGTACAGGTGAGTTTGCCATGATCTTGTCTGTGTAGAGGTGTAGGACATACCCACCCGTCAGCCACACAATTACACTGTGTAAGTGAGTCAGCCATGACATTGTTGTCTGTGTAGAGGTGTAGGACATACCCACTCATCAGCTACACAATTACACTGTGTGAGTGAGTCTGCCATGATATTGTTGTCTGTGTAGAGGTGAAGGACATACCCACTCATCAGCTACACAATTACACTGTGTGAGTGAGTCAGCCATGACATGTTGTCTGTGTAGAGGTGAAGGACATACCCACCCGTCAGCCACACAGTTACACTGTGTGAGTGAGTCAGCCATGACATGTTGTCTGTGTAGAGGTGTAGGACATACCCACCCGTCAACTACACAATTACACTGTGTAAGTGAGTCAGCCATGATATTGTTTGTTGTCTGTGTAGAGGTGAAGGACATACCCACCCGTCAGCCACACAACTACACTGTGTAAGTGAGTCAGCCATGATATTGTTGTCTGTGTAGAGGTGCAGGACATACCCACCCGTCAGCTACACAGTTACACTGTGTAAGTGAGTCAGCCATGATATTGTTGTCTGTGTAGAGGTGTAGGACATACCCACCCGTCAGCTACACAGTTACACTGTGCACGTGAGTCAGCCATGATATTGTTGTCTGTGTAGAGGTGTAGGACATACCCACCCGTCAGCTACACAGTTAAACTGTACACGTGAGTCAGCCATGGTATTGTTGTCTGTGTAGAGGTGTAGGACATACCCACTAGTCAGCCACACATTGTGTAGATGAGTCCGCCGTAACATTGTTGTCTAACATCACTAAACCAGGCAAGACTAAACTCCACAAACCAGATTCAGAGAAACCCGAACAATGAAGACAGTTATTGGGATCTGATCTAATGGGAAGCACGTGAGATACTTTGTTGGAGAGATGGCAAGCGTTAAGGCATCGCCAGTCACCTATCACCTATCACCTGTCACTTGTCCCGGAGTCTTGAAGATCGTGGGGTCTTCAAGATCGCAAGCAGCTTCCGCCACTCCTCCCAGGTCTTTGCGCATGTGTCGTTACAAAGAATGACACCAATCTAAAGAATAAAACCAAGCAACAGGAAAAAGCACACAGACGCAGATTCTGAAAATAACGCAAAGAAAATTTCGTTTTGTCCACTGTTCAGTATCCTCCTGCGACTATCCATTATCATTATTGTTGAGACAGAGAGAGAGAGAGAGAGAGAGAGAGAGAGAGAGAGAGAGAGAGAGAGAGAGAGAGAGAGAGATGGGAACTTTGTGTATTTTTGTGCGATTCTCGCTCGTGCAACGGTTATACGCACATACACTGACAGACAAACGGAAAAGATTTCTCCGTTTTTATATTACAGCGACATCTTACTCTGTTTACATGGAATTCTTCTTCTTATTGTGCCACAGGATTTTCACATCACAAATACCTTAGAATGGGTGTTCCGTAGCGACGTGAATAAGACACCTCTCTGAAAAGCTAACGCCTTGACACCCCCATCCACACAGAAACTGCTGGCTCGAATCCCTGCAGCGCCAGAAAAAAAAAAAATCTGGCAGCAGAGGGGCATCTGGGAGTCATGACCTGGATGCGGCCCGGCACCCTTAGAGTGTAAGGAGTTCAGGGCCGAAACTCCCGGCCCCAACAGAGTGTAAGGAGTTCAGGGCCGAAACACTTGTCTGAGGGGGGTTCTTCTTTGAAGACCTTCTGCTGTCAAGCTCTTCTCAGAGTTTCTTCTTGTTGAACGAACGAAATGTTCATTTTACCAGGGTAATGAGATAAGCAATACAAATCCTTTTTTTCCACCCAGCCCTGAGGCATGGTTAGACCATTGACTTCCGGGAATACTCCGGAGGACGTCCTGGAAGGACCGGATGACTCTGGGAAAGACCAGACTTATGGGCTCTGTGGGCGGGCTGGCTCCGTACCTGCCCATCTCCAGCCTGCCACTGATACCGAAAACGAAAGATGCTCCCGGGAGATATTGATATACGATATTGTAGCACAGTGTAATCAGTGAAGGACAAAATCAGTAAGTACACAAGGGAATGGTTAGGAGTCCCACCTGGGGGCCGGAATAGCTCAGTTGGTAGAGCGCCGGACTCGTGATCCTGGGGTTTCGGGTTCGAATTTCGGTACAGGGGGATTTTTCCCTCGGAGTTAACATTGGTTCGGACTCCATTCCCCATACAGTCCTTCGAACGAGACTATAAACCGAGGTTCCGTGTGTGAACGCACGCACAACATCTTGCACACATGTAAAATCCCATCACCAACTTTCGGAAGAGAAGGCCAGTTTGGCCGTTGGTATGGATGACACGTTACACATAGCATGCACCTTCCCTTCTATACAGGCAGTGTCCGCAGGAGTATCATCAGCCTGCGTATGCAGAGAGAGAGGGAGTCCCACCTGGTTGCAATGACGTTGCACTCTACTGCTGCCAACCAAAGCTGAAGTCAACGCAGAAATCCATGTTGGAGGAGTGCAAAGCGGGCAAAGCAAGGTTTCTCGCCATGCTCGAGGACTCCGAAAACATAGCTATGAGAGGCTTTGAACATGGCGAAAGAAAACCTGAAGATCAGAGAAATAACAGGACCTATTCAAACCAACAGACAGGGGCTGGGGTCAACAGAAGTGAAGTGGTGGTCGAAGGCAAAAGAGAAGGCAAAGAGAAACATGGTAAGAGAGGTGTTGGAGAAAGGCGAGGAATGCCAAGACAATCCAGAAGGCAATTCAGAAAGACCAACACAGGCTGTAGACTACGTGGGAAACGCACTCCACCAAAGAAGTCTTAGCCAGAATGACATATGACCCATGGCACCCCTTAGGGTCAGATTCGTCCTCAGATCAGCAGATGACCTGCTCTCATCCAAAACTGCTGAAATGGAGGAACCCAGATGGCCCCACACGTCCGCTCTGTCAGTCAAGGCAAAGAAACTGTGGGATCATTTCTGAGTTCATGCAAAATAGCGGTAACCCTAGAAAGCTACACATGGAAACACAACTGGGTGCTTAAAGAGATTGCATATACGGTTAGCATGGAAAGAATGAAGGAAGTAAGGAAATTGAGTGAACGATATTGAACGACATTGACTGGATGACATAGGAAACGACTGAATGAAGCGCCAGCTAGCAGCTCTTCAGTCGGCACTACCCAGGAAGGCAGCCCGCTGTGTAAACGAGTGTGGATCATAAAGCGCTTAGAGCTTGGTCTCTAGCCAAGGATAGGCGCTATATAAGTATTCATAATAAACTAATTAGCACTGCCAGAGAAAAAAAAAACTACGCCGCTAGAGGCGCCAGCATCGAAGTTCTGAACGACATTGGGCCCCATGTCATGATCTAGAAGAGCAGCCGTGACATTAAGAGCATAGAAGCAGGGTTTCCTGGATGGTGTGGAAAATTGTGAGTGCACAGCAGACCTTCCACAATAAGAAAAACCATCTAGAAATCACCAGGAACGGTGGCTTGAGACCGGGATACTATGCTGCACTCAGATTCATCGCGACAACTGATTCTGCTCGAACTCACGAGTTGGCAGCAGTAGAGTACAGCGTCAGTGCAACCAGGCGGGACTCCCTCTCTCTCTGCTCGAACTCACTGTATCATATGAAGCCAGAATAGAGCGAGCTCATCTCTGCGAGATTGAGAAGCATGCCAGTCTAGACAGCAGCTCCAGGAAATCTGGCTTCCAAGCCTAAGCCATCGCCATAGAGGTCGCAGCAAGAGGATTTGTAGGCACGTCAGCGTATGATCTCATGAACCAGCTCAGAATTTCTAGTAAGATGAGGACCAGAACCCTGAAGGCAATGACATAGGCTGCGGAAAAAGAGAGGAACCAAAGTGAACTTCATGAGGCTCAAATTTCCCCACTTAGAACAGGCGTCCCCTTGCCCAGTGGGTGAGAGATCCATCGAAAAAGGGAACGTCTTGAGACGCCCACCCATCCACAAGTTGCTGGTTTGAATCCCGGTAGCGACAGGGAGCAAAACTCTAACAGCAGAAGGGCATCTGGGGGCCATGACCTGAAGGCGGCCCAGCATCCTGATGATTTGGGAGCTCCGGATCCAAACAACTGTCTGAGGGGTGCTTCTTCTCTCTGAGGACCTTCTGCTGAAAGCTCTCTCTGTGCTTTCTTCCTACGGATCTAATCAGTACAACACGCACGCACGCACGCACGCACGCACGCACACACACACACACACACGCGCGCGCGCGCACGCGCGCATAAATCACCAGCAGCAGCATTATCATTATTGTTATTGTTATTATCATTGTCATTATCATTATTATTACCATCATTATTTTTGTTCTAGTTGGTATTGTTGTTATCGTTATTACTATAATTCTTATGAGAGAGAGAGAGAGAGAGAGAGAGAGAGAGAGAGAGAGAGAGAGAGAGAGAGAGAGAGAGGTCTACGCATGTGTTTGTATTAGATAATGCGGTCGCCTTTGTGTGTGTGTGTGTGTGCGCGCGCGCGCGCGGTTTGTGCGCGTTAGTGTGTGTGCGCACGCGTTTGTCTGTGTGTGTGTGTTTTGTCTTCGTGTGTTTCTATGTCTCTCTTAGGCAGAGTCAGAATCAGACAGAGAGACAGACAGACAGACAGACAGACGCACAGACAAAGAGAAAAAGGAAAATTCCCGTTGGTCGAGGTATAGAGTTACGAGACTGACACGCTTGGTTTCTCCTTTACAGAAAGCCCGCCTTATCTGTCTTCATTGTTAATAGCTCGGCTCCCCCTCCCTCCCTCCCTCCCTCCCTCTCTCTCTCTCTCTCTGTCTGTCTGTCTGTGTCTTGCTATCTCTGTGTCTTTCTCTGTCTCCCTCTCTGTCTGTCTGTCTCTCTCTCTCTCTCTCTCTTTCTCTCTCTCTCTCTGTATGTGTGTGTGTGTGTGTGTGTGTGTGTGTGTGTGAAGAGAGAGAGAGAGAGAGAGAGAGAGAGAGAGAGAGAGAGAGAGAGAGCGCAATGGGGAAAGGCGGAGTGTGGATATTGCTGGAAGTTGAAAAGTCAACAGGAAAAATGAAAAGCGTTCAGTGCCCGCCTGCAGGGGTAATTTCCTTTCCTCACTTCCGTTCTCCTAAATTACCTCCCTTCCTTCCTTCTCCCCCATTTCCTCTCACCCCCCTTTCTATGCAAGTTGCGTTTTTCTTTTTCTTCTGTTTGTTTTCCGTTCCGAACTGACTGCGGTCAATCTTCTTTTCTTTCAACGTACGCAGGCTGATATTCCTGCGGACACTGCCTGTATAGACAGGCAGTGGAGTTTTGTGTGTATGACCTTTTGTTATCCCGCCATTAAGGCAGCCATACTCCATCTTCGGGGAAGATGCATGCTTATGTGTAACGTGTCATCCGTACCAACGGCCAAACTGGCCTTCTCTTCCGAAAGTTGGTGATGGGATTTTACATGTGTGCAAAATGTTGTGCGTGCGTTCACACACGGAACCTCGGTTTATAGTCTCATTCGAAGGACTGTATGGGGAATGGAGTCAGAACCAATGTTAACTCTGAGGGAAAAAAATCCCCCTGTACCGAAATTCGAACCCGCAACCCCAGGATCACGAGTCCGGCGTTCTACCAACTGAGCTATTCCGGCCCCCACTGCGGTCAATGATATCTGCACGCTGTGTATCGCTGTACTGGTTGTACTGCCTCAGGGGCGGACGTCTGACATATTGACCATCACTTAGCACCAAATGACTTGGGTGAGTAGGTGGGGGGGGGGGGGGGGGGGGGGGAGGAAAGTGGACTGGTCAAGAGTTACTTTGTCCAGTGTTTTTTTGTTTGTTTTTTTTT
>CM065734.1:5854854-5862354 GCA_033310375.1 Conus canariensis
CACACACACACACACACACACACACACACACACACACACACACCACACACACACACACACACACACACACACACACACACACACACACACACACACACACACACACACACACACACACACACTGACTGAAACCAATTTATTGTCAGATTAACTCATGGTTGTACTGACAAACACACACACACACACAGACACAGACACAGACACACACACACACACACACACACACACACACACACACACACACACAGTCACCGAGCCAATCTCCATCCCCAGCATGGCACTGTTCCAGATCAGACCTCACGGAAGAAACCCCACCGACTGGCTGGGAGGTTACCAACGCGCCTGTCTGCTGACCATTCCTCCTCCTCCTCCTCCTCCTCCTCCTCCACCCTCTCTTTCTCCTTCTTCTCCTCCCTCTGGACCTGCTGGTGGAAGCTCTCCTCCAGGTGTACCTGTGATGACTTTTCCTGACCGTGATGTCAAGTTGGACCATCAACCAGGTGAGTGGGACTTCATCAATAGACCACAGTCTTCTTCTTCTTCTTCTTCTTCTTCTTCTTCTTCTTCTTCTTCGTACGCAGGCTGATACTCCTGCGGACACTCCCTGTATAGACAGGCAAGTATTAATCCCATCTGCCCACCAAAGGGAGTGGAGTTTTGTGTGCATGACCGTTTTTTTTTCTCCCGCTATTAAGGCAGCCATACTCCATCTTCGGGGAAGGTGCATGCTATGTGGAACGTGTCATCCATACCAACGGCCAAACTGGCCTTCTCTTCCGAAAGTTGGTGATGGGATTTGACGTGTGTGCAAGATGTTATGCGTGCGTTCACACACGGAACCTCGGTTTATAGTCTCATTCGAAGGACTGTATGGGAAACGGAGTCAGAACCAGTGGTAACTCCGAGGGAAAAATCCATCTGTACCGAAACGGCCCGTCGGAGATTCGAACCCGCAACCCTTGGATTACGAGTCCGGCGCTCTACCAACTGAGCTATTCCGGCCCCCAGTGGACCACAGTGTCTGCAGCCAACCTCACCTGTGGTTTTCATTGGGGTGGCGGCGGAAACGATGATGACAGTGACCATGACGACAACAATGGTGATGGTACCAGCCGCCGTGGCGAAGTGGTTAGCGTCGCGGACTCCCGGCTGGGAGGTCGTGGGTTCGAATCCCATCAAAGTCATGTGGGTTTTTCTGCCCCGACCGGCTCCTACCCAGAGTTGAGTTTGCTGCGGACTCAGTTGGGAAGACTGGGACCACACAGTCGAGTTTCATCCACTTAATGGATGCGTTTCTGAGAGTGTTGCTCTAATTTCCTGACCAACACTGCAGGTGCATGTATCTCTCAGGCCTGGTTGATGCCGGGATATATTATGAAAGGAAGTGCAGAGTACAGCCCTGTCATGTAGTCTCAGACCGAAATGGAAATCCGTAGCATCATCTTAATCATCCTCATTCTCATCGATCAGCATAAAAAAAAATGTCTCAAATTCTGTGGCCCTTCATGCCCTGCTCTCATGGTGACCTCAATTTCGATGTCCTCTCCACGTCTGTGGCTTTGGTTTAGTTCCGTCGGGGTCACCGGTATCGGCGAGTCTATGGGGGCTGTCGTTGGATGGACGTGGTGGCGCCCTCGGAGGGAGAGCTCACTCACGCCGGCTCCGCGACTAAGCAATTATTGTCGTCAGTAGGGGGCTTAGTAGGTGGTGTCCTGCGTATGTTAGATCAGAACAGGCGCCACTGAACACCACCGAAGTGACTCGGCAGCAGTGCAGTGTCTCCACCGGTGGGTTGCCTCTTGACGACTTGACATTGACTGCTCCCTGTGGATTGCCGGTGCCGGGGCTGCGGCGGGACCGACCGGGCTGTGGCTGTGGATGGGGTGTCGGAATGAGCGGCGTGGGTGCACTGCCTCTGAGGTGGCGCAGAAGTTGGGACAGAAAAAAACAACAAAAAAAACCCAAAAAAACAAAAAACAATGGTGATGGTGGTGGGGGATGCCAGCAATGATGAGGATGATGAGGATGATGACGACTGTGACGAGTAAGGATGGAAGGTGTTGGTCCTCCAAGGAAGGACATCAAATGAGTTCTCTATTAGAATGATGTAGTGATTTAAATCTCAAAATCCACCTGCATTCTCTCTCTTACTAGTGGTGGAAGGAGCAGCTTTCTGGTGCTAGCCACCGAAAGAGGTTTTTTTTCTCTCTCAGAACTGTGAAAATACTCAAGGATTGCTCAGCTTATACACTTACAAGTGCTTGTGTTCCAGGTGACAGACAGAAACAGAAGTAAGTTCAAACATGAAGTGATGTATGCACAACAAATAGAACGACACAAGTTAAGTGCAATTTCACGCACAAAACTTTACTGTGTACACATGATTGAAGTATTCTAATCAACAGTGTTTCAATAGAGTCAGTCTGTCTTTGCTTGGGCTGGCCTCTCCACACGTCAACTCATCATAAGGGAAAGAATGTCTTCATGATTTGAATCGTAGTCCAGTGGGCACTAAGAGACTTATCTTTAGAGGTGGAGAGGTGTGCAGACTCTCTCCATTTTCTGGTGAGTTGTCCCTTTCCTGTAGACCAATTGACTTGTTGTCCATGTGACCTCATAGTAGCCTAGATTCCTGGTCCTGTACTGGGCCGGTTTTGTGGACATACTGGGGATCTGCTGCCGTACTTATATGTCGTCGGTAAATTTACTTCTACAACGAGATTAACTCCTGGGTACAAACCCTGTGGGTTCAGCGCATTCTACTTTCGTAGCTGTACCCTCTGGGTTTTGTCTCGGTTTCTACCTACGAAGTATCTAGAAAGTAAAGGGTGAAGGTCAGATAAAAAGAGGGATTCCCTCCTTCTGCGCATGTCTTGAATAACCCCCAACCTTCTGCGCTATGCCCACAAACACACTGACACAGACACGCACAAAGACTGAAAAAGCAGCTTAACTAAAACAAGTTTGATAAAACTATCAAAAGGCCATAAACATGATGAAGTCACACTCACACGCACACACACATACACACACTGACACTAAGTAACAGTGACACACACAGGCACGAAGACAGATTTAGCCTACACACCACACACACACACACACACACACACACACACACCAAGAGCTAAGTCAACTATCGTAGCAGACGAACTTGGGAGCTACAGACACGCTTGTAGAGCAGGGGGCAGAGTTCCGTGTCTCAGTCTGTGCAAATCAAATTCAATGTCTTCTCAGAGAGTGTCTGTCAGCTGGAAGATGTTATGACCACAAAATCTTAACTTTGCGAGAAGTTCGTGATCATTGAACGTGTCCAATGGCTTTGTTTTGATCTAACCCAGGGCGAACTCATGCCCTATCCTCGTTGTAGGTTACCCACCCCTCACCCACTGCAAACCACGAGGTTAAAGGTTACTATCGACATATATGGATCTGCAAGTAACGGACCTTCAAGCTTACAACAAGGCATGTAAGTCACTTCCCCGTTACCCACGACATGTAAGTACGGCCCTGCATGGTCAGTGAACATTACAGAACAAGAAGTGGACAGGAATCCAGTTGGACGGGTCCCCATACTTGCCCTGATTTTCAGGAAAGGTGTCAGTTCCCAGCTGGCAAAGGTAAGAAAGACTAACATCAATGCCTCAGTTTTCAGTCTCCACTTGAGTTCTTCACTTAGGTTTTGACTGGATTTTCAAAAGTGGTAGGAGACAGCAAGAAACTGCTAAACAATTCAAGGGAAAAAACTCTTCAGTGTAGTCAAATACCTCAGGTGAGGCAATTAGAAACTGGAATACACTTAGTACGAGTATATATATATATATATATATATATATATATATATATATATATATATATATATTTGTTAAAAATATTTTTAAAATGAAGTGGTAAAATCTACAAGCTTGTTTCTAGCGTTGCTATCTTCAGGATGTCTTTTGGGGCACGCCAACGATCTTTTATGGCGTGCGGGACTTGATTTCAACTCTGTGTGTGCAGGCGGATCTCATTTGCTGCACGTGCGGCCTGTGGTTCTTATTGGGGCCTGTTCAGGTGGAATGTGCTAGCAAAGATTTCCACTTGTGCCTGCAATTGTTTACAATTTCTACTTTTGTGTTCAGAGTTGCTAAGTGTGGTTTGCATAATATTAACCATTTTTCTGTGGAGCATAGATTGCATCTTTTTGAAATATTGTTGTATGGTGTTGCTCTTTTTATGATTTTCCATGATATGTTGTAGTCTATTTTTTTATCTTTGAGTCTCCAGATGTATTTGCTCAGCTCTGTTTGATTTTTGTATTTTTCATTTTTGAATGACTGTTTGTGGTTTGCGTATCTGGTTTTGAAAGTGTTTTCAGTAATCCCTACATATGTTTCTTCTTCATTTTCTGATGTTACCGTAGCTTGGTATACAATGTTGCTGTGAAGACATTTATTGCTCAGAAAATGAAGAAGAAACATATGTAGGGATTACTGAAAACACTTTCAAAACCAGATACGCAAACCACAAACAGTCATTCAAAAATGAAAAATACAAAAATCAAACAGAGCTGAGCAAATACATCTGGAGACTCAAAGATAAAAAAATAGACTACAACATATCATGGAAAATCATAAAAAGAGCAACACCATACAACAATATTTCAAAAAGATGCAATCTATGCTCCACAGAAAAATGGTTAATATTATGCAAACCACACTTAGCAACTCTGAACACAAAAGTAGAAATTGTAAACAATTGCAGGCACAAGTGGAAATCTTTGCTAGCACATTCCACCTGAACAGGCCCCAATAAGAACCACAGGCCGCACGTGCAGCAAATGAGATCCGCCTGCACACACAGAGTTGAAATCAAGTCCCGCACGCCATAAAAGATCGTTGGCGTGCCCCAAAAGACATCCTGAAGATAGCAACGCTAGAAACAAGCTTGTAGATTTTACCACTTCATTTTAAAAATATTTTTTAACAGATGTTGCTCCCCAAGGGGTTGAGCACCTTCAGATTTTTTAAGAACTTTTTTATATTGTTCATAATATATATATATATATATATATATATATATATATACTCGTGCTGTTGGATTCTTTTTTGAACCCTTGGTGGTGAGAACACCACAGAATTATGGACTGTGGTGTGTCTCTATTTGACACCAAGAGCACAGACACAATCAGCCGTGTCTCCCTGATGAGTCCGATCCAGCGGACGAAAGGCCTAGGAGCAGGCAATACAAATAAATGTGTCTTCGAGAGGGATTACGATGGTTCCCTCAGGCAGCTAGTGAAGGGCTTGTCATATTTAAAATATATTCCCCCATTTTCTTCATCTTCAATTTTTTTTTTTTAATTTCAAATCTTTGCCAAGTCATTACTATAACGACTGAAGAATTGTTAGCCTGCACTTGTTTTCCCCCCTACTTAATTGTTCAGCATGATATTGTTTGGTCAATCAGTAGGAGATTGCATCTCTTAAGAGATCCAAGTAAAGGTTGTTCTGTACAATTCTTAGCCACTCACAATGCTTGGGTTATTGAACAGCAGAGCTGACCACTCAGACTGTTCCATATCTTTTGATCTCCCTTGCATCCTTGAATGGATCCTCAAGCATAGGCTCAAAGATTGTCCCCTACATTTTATACTGTTTGAATAATGCTTTTAGTTTTTCAGCAACTTTTTTTCCTCTCCACACTTTTCTTTTGTTCCATTTACTACCCTTCGCTGGCTGCTTTGAGGGTGCTGTTGGATTCTTTTTTGAACCCTTGGTGGTGAGAACACCACAGAATTATGGACTGTGGTGTGTCTCTATTTGACACCAAGAGCACAGACACAATCAGCCGTGTCTCCCTGATGAGTCCGATCCAGCGGACGAAAGGCCTAGGAGCAGGCAATACAAATAAATGTATCTTCGAGAGGGGATTACGATGGTTTCCTCAGGCAGCTAGTGAAGGGCTTGTCATATTTAAAATACATTCCCCCATTTTCTTCATCTTCAATTTTTTTTTTAAATTTCAAATCTTTGCCAAGTCATTACTACAACGACTGAAGAATTGTTAGCCCGCACTTGTTTTCCCCCACTACTTAATTGTTCAACATGATATATATATATATATATATATATATATATATATATATGAGAGAGACTCGAAACTCAAAATCTTTAATGAGGGTGAATAGATAAGCTGAAAACTTTTTTTTACACTATGCCCTCAAAATAACAATAAACAAAAGGAACAGTTAAATCGATTTGACAAAATTAAACACATGAATAAGAAAAACAACAATTTTTTTTCTTTGTTTTTTTTTTTTTTTTTTTAAATTAACAAACTAATTATAACGTATGTCACATACACACAGAGAGAGGGTGAGTAGAGTGTGCCACTATAAAGCATTAAGACAGTCAACAGCATTCATAAATTACCCGAACAGATGTTACCAAGTACTGGCATACAGTTATACTGTTAAATGAGGCATTCATCAGTTATCTTAGCATATTTTATCAAGTGCTGACATACTGTGGAAATATGACACTTATTCATCATCTTAACAGATTTTATATAGTATTGGTAGAAAGTTATACTGTTAAAAAGTATATGACATGAATACAAGCAATGAATTAGTCTCAAGTTCTAGAAAGTTAGCTTCAACTTAACATTTCTTCTGGGGTGATCAATAAAACATTGACCTCAGAATAGGCGATATGAACGTGTCCCTCTCTGACATACACCAAGCGTTGAGTTTTACACACTGACAACTTGACTGTGATCAGTTTTACAACCTATAGTGGATCAGTGAAGTGGGGAGGTGTGATCTCCATTTTGGAGTGCTAAGCTACCCACCATGTCTGTAATGCCTGGGTGATTGACAGGCTGTCAGAGGGACAGTGAATCAAATCATTATGTTAAAAAAAAAAAAGGGGGGGGGGGGGTTAGTAGAGTAGAGGGGGTTATCTGGACAAAGACAGTCACTTCCCAACACCTGATTTGTTGTCCCAAGGTGGTTTTGGTAAGTGATGACCTTTTCCAGGATGTTAGAAGTCTTCAGCCCTTATGCTAATGAACGGTTACGATCTCCACACCTGCCAAGACACGTGCAGACACTCACTGCAAGGAAACATCTGGCCAGTTGACTGGTAAGACGTGAAGATCACCATGCGGCGATCTTGCCTGGGAAAGTAGGACAGACAGACAGTGGAAGAATGAGAGGTTGGTGGTGGTTTCCTTTGTAGTGGTGAGGGTGATGGGTTTTTTTTCACAAAAAATCACACCACTAGTCTAGCTGTTGGCTTTGAA
Organism: Conus canariensis; assembly: GCA_033310375.1. Classification (NCBI taxonomy): domain Eukaryota; kingdom Metazoa; phylum Mollusca; class Gastropoda; order Neogastropoda; family Conidae; genus Conus; species Conus canariensis. The sequence goes on from CM065734.1 coordinate 5,862,139, forward strand.
GAAAGAAAAGCAGACAAACCGAGGAAAAGCAGTTAGAGGTGAAGGGGGCTTAGGTGCTAAGGTAGGCATTGTAAAAATGACGTAAACTGATAACCCTACGGAGAGAGAGAGAGAGAGAGAGAGAGAGAGAGAGAGAGAGAGAGGTGACGGCTGCCAATTGTCACAGTGACTACGATGACGAACTAAGCGATTAGTTTTCTGTCAGCCGATATCTCT
>CM065734.1:5867354-5874854 GCA_033310375.1 Conus canariensis
AATGACGTTGGATCTCTTACATGCGGAGCTGGCATTGCTGTTTTGTTATTTGACAGTGGTGGTGGTGGTGGTGGTGGTTGCGGCAGCAGCAGCAGTATGTTTTAGTTGTTGCTGTTGTTCTTGTCATGATTTTGATGACTAATCACAGCCGTGGTGGCATATTTGCTGCGCAGTCTCTGTGACGGATGAACAGGTGAATTCAGGGTGAAAAAAAAAAAAAAAAAACAAACTTATGGACTGTCATGAGCGTAGAGAAGAGGCATGGGTGCCTTGTTGTACAATCATACTTGCCGTCATATGGCGAGAGAAGTGGCTCAGAGGTGACGTCACTCTCACTACCATGACGTCATTTCGTCTTAGGAATGGGTATTATTGTCCATGTGCTGAATTGCTCCCCCCAGAGTGGGCTTTTTGCAATAAAACCGGTGCAGAGAGAGGAGAGGAGAGGAGAGAGGAAGAGAGAGAGAGAGAGAGAGAGAGAGAGAGAGAGAGAGAGGAGAGAGAGAGAGAGAGAGATTCTCAAAGGTAACAGATTAGCAGCAAGATGTCTTTCTTTTTCATCTGGCTTTTGTCCATTCTGGGACGAAGGATACTAACACATAAACACTATTACACAATATACAGAAAACAGTGATAATTCATATAAGCATTAAAGACAATATATATAATATTGTCTTTAATGCTTATATATATATACCCGCTAAAACTATCTCACACACACACACACACACACACACACACACACACACCACACACACACACACACAACAACACACACCACACACACACACCACACACACACACACACACACCCACAACCAAGCATTTATTGATATTCAACATTCTTGTTCGTAAAGCAAGACTGGTTTTCAAGTCAGTGAGGAATAGGAGATAATGTTAGAGAGAGAGAGAGAGAGAGAGAGAGAGAGAGAGAGAGAGAGAGAGAGAGAGAGAGAGAGAGAGATTCAAAACGCATAGTAATCGTTACTCAATGTTTTGTGATGACCTGGTTTCAGTTGTTTGAAAGTGGGTAAGACCTACGCCTTCTACCCCCTCGTATTGTTAATGTCGGACTGTGGACAGATGTGACTAGCGTTTCTAATGATCTGAAACAGCGAAACAGCACGGTTTGTTATATTGCTCTTTTCGTTACTGCATTGACGAAGAATTCCAATAGAGCTGTGTTCTTGTAAAGATGTGAAATAAAACTATACTATTCTTATTTCAAAACTTTTGAAATCATATTTCTATTTTATTTTATTCTTGTTTTCCTTCATTTTAAAGTGCGTTTTGCATGTTTGGAAAATTTGAATAAAGTTCCGCTATTGCTCTGTGTGTGTCAGTGTGTGTGTGTGTGGTGTGTGTGTGTGTGTGTGTGTGTGTGGTGTGTGTGTGTGTGTATGCACGTGTGTGTGCATGTGTGAGCGCGTGCGTGCGCATGTGCGTGTGTGTGTGTGTGTGTGTGTGTGTGTGTGTGTGTGTGTGTGTGTGTGTGTGTGTGTGTGCATACATGCGTGTGATAGTGTGTGTGTGTGCTTGGTACATTAAAAAAAAATGCATATTAAAATGACGGCGCGCTTTATTTTTCCTAGAGATTTATGCGACAGGATGAATCTGAGCGCCACGTACATACAGATGAAAATCAAAACAGACGGTATGCAACAAACTCTTCTCGGTTCTTTTCCCCGAGAACACAACTCAATGTTTGCAGTTCATGGGAGACAACTTGTGATAATAGAATGTAGATAGATACGAGTTGTCTACCCCGCCAGCAGTGGTTCCCCAACAGGGGCGTTGGATATGAAACAGTGTTGAGCAGGGACTGACGTTGTGTCGCTAGTCAACTGAGACTCTGACCAGTGGTCCTGAGCAGACAGTTACTGATCTCGTAGTGTCTATGTCTGGGGCCGGAATAGCTCGGTTGGTAGAGCGCCGGACTCGTAATCTTGGGTTGCGGGTTCGAATCTCCGCTTCGATACAGGGGATTTTCCCCTCGGAGTTAACATTGGTTCGGACTCCATTTCCCATACAGTCTATCGAATGAGACTCTAAGCCGAGGTTCCGTGTATGAACGCACGCATAACACTTGCACATCACGTAAAATCCCATCACCAACTTTCGGTAGAGAAGGCCAGTTTGGCCGTTGGTATGGATGACATGTTACACATAGCATGCACCTTCCCTGAAGATGGAGTATGGCTGCCTTAATGGCGGGGGAAAATGGTCATACACACAAAATTCCAATCCCCTTTGTTGGGTAGATGGGATTAATCCCTGCCAGGGAGTGTCCGCAGGAGTATCAGCCTGCGTACGCAAAAAAAAAAAAAAAAAAAAGAAGAAAGAAAAAAGTGTCCCTGTCTGTTGGTGAGAGGGTCACAGCCTGTCTGTAGGCTGACACGACTCTCAGTCTGTGTTTGGTGTTTTGTTTTTCTGTACTCCACCAGAGGGAACCTCCTCTTTAGGTTAGTTCCAACAAATAGGGACTGACGTTATGAGGGCTATTTAGAGCAATAAAGGAACACCACTACTTCTGTCACAATTTTCACAGTCTAACGCCTGGCAAGACGGATCGCCGCCCATTGTTGTTGCTGTTGTTGTTGTTGTTGTTGTTGTTGTTGTTGTTGTTGTTGTTGTTGTTGTTGTCGTTTCTGTTTATCTGTCTGCCTCTCTGTCTCTGCGCGAGTAGCGCGCAAGGAGAGGGAGGCAGAGACAATGACAACGACAATGACGATGATTCTCAATCTTTCAACAGAGAAGAAAAAGAAACACCCGAAGGTGCTGGGGAGGACCCAGAGAAGCACTGTCTTCACCCGCCTTTTGAGCAGTCCTGTACCACCCTTGGAGGCCTGCGCTGTGTTGACGATGGGTACAGGCACGCGCAGGACACTCCATTAAGATATCAAGGGACGTAACTGCTCCTGAACAGAGGTAAATCAGACTACAGGATGCAACTCATAACAGCCTTAAAAGAGCATCCCCATGGGTGTACCAGCCCGTGAAATAATGGCTTGATTTAGCAAGAATCAGTTGAGCTAGAAAGAAGAAGCTCTAGGCGGGGCGATTCGGCCATGACCTCCTTCCATTCCCAGTGACCCGGGCATGCAGGTCACGACTCCTAATGCCGTTTTGCTGTCAGAGTGGGGATGATGGTGTAACCGGGGTATCTGATACCAGCTCATTGTTAGGATCTGATGCTGTTGGTGGAAAGTGCCACCCAGCCGCTGAGCTTCGTGTTGGGGACAATCAGGACAAGAGTGTGTTTGACAATGCCCTGCCTCCCTACGGATCTGTGGTCATCGAGGATACACATCAAGGGAAGGAACTACCACAATTTGTAATGCTGAGATGGGGGTGGGGGTGGGGGTGGGGGGGCTCTCAAACACGAATTTACTCCCTTTGAATCTCTCACAAAATATTTTGCATGTGTTCTCTTTAAAAACTTTTCAGTCTGATCCCCTTGTTTCATCCCTCTACCCCCATTCTTTCTCTCTCCCATACCATCTCTTGTCTCTGTCTCTGTCTGTCTGTCTGTCTGTCTGTCTGTCTGTCTGTCTGTCTGTCTGTCTCTCTCTCTCTCTCTCTCTCTTCTCTCTCTCTCTCTCTCTCTCTCTTCCATCAAACATGTTGATGAACATCGTGTTTTGAACGTAACGATGGATGAAGAACTGAAACGGCAATCTCACTGCAATAATTTATGTAAGATCATGTAAAGCGAATTGTTCCTGTTATCTCAACTAAAGGGTTATGTCAGCACTACTGCGCTGAATTTTGCTTCAGTCGTGTTTCAACAATATGAGATGGGAGTAGTGATGTCCACCTCACCTCAGGCCCATGACTACAGAAGTAGTCTCTCCATCTGTCTCTGTCAGCAGCCGCCGGCAGCAGCTCACGTGTATGGAGTCCGGTCCATTCTTTGATGTTCTCATGCCAGTTCTTCCGCTGTCTTCCTCTTCTTCTCCGACTTCGATGGTGCCTGGCATGATTGTTTTGGACAGACTGGTGTGTCGAGTGTTGTGCCCAAACCATATCAGCTTGCGTCTCTTCACAGTTGAAAGGAGAGGTTCCTGAGGTCCAGCAAGGTTCTCAATTATGCTCCGTACATATTTATTGGTCCTGTGCTCTATCCAGGAGATTTGAAGGAGCTTCCTCAGGCATTTGCTCTCGAAAGCCTGGATCTTCCTTTCAGTTTCAGCCGTCAGTGTCCATGCCTCGCAACCATACAGTACAATGGAGACCACCAGGGATTTGTAGAGTTTGAATTTTGTGGAGAATCGGATGTTACTTTTTAAGGGATGTCCACAAAACTGAATTCTCTCCATAGACGTGCAACAAAAAGCTACTCTTTCCAGCTCGACCTCTAGCAACAGATGAAAAACTAACAGCACTGAACACACTTGCTCTGAGCAAACAACTTGAAATCAACAAGGCATCAGTTATGTTTACAGTTTCAACAGATACCATGCCATGTTGTGTTTATGCCTTTTTTACAAGACAGAACAGCTGCTGTTCTCATCCGCAGAAATTCCTTCTGCCCTAACCACTGATGAATATGAAACAAGCCTGGCTTACTCTGGACCATATGTCTGAAACTCACTTCTACCAAGTCTACAAAGTAGGAATACGTTAAAACATTTCAGGAAACATTCATATAAATATTCCAAGTCTCAATAATTTGATGGTTTGAATAAAAAAAAATCATGAATGTTAATTTGCAAAGTCTTCTGTAAACAATACATTGAACACACCGTCTGAACACATAATCTTCTCCATTAAATCGCTCACCCCGTCTCCCTCTCTCTCTCTCTCTCTCTCTTCTCTCTCTCTCTCTCTCTCTCTCTCTCTCTCTCTCACACACACATCCTTCTTCCCATCCCTCTATTCACCATCTCCCTTGTCTGTCTGTCTGTCTGTCTGTCTTCTCTGTCTGTCTGTCTCTCTCTCTCTCTCTCAGTCATTTCTCTCTCTCTCTCTCTCTCTCTCTCATCATTTCCTCTCTCTCTCTCTCTCTCTCTCTCTCTCTCTCTCTCTCTCTCTCTGATTTTTTTTTTGCTCCTTTTATTTGACAACCACCATGTCAATATTACATTTATGAATATTCTGCTTGTCGCCTTAGAATTATGTAACAGTGTTGTTATACTAAATAGTTGGTATGAATGATATACATTGGAATGATGCGCACACGACATGTTACAGTGTTGTTATGTTAAATAGTTGGTATGAATGATATACATCGGAATGATGTACACATGACATGTTACAGTGTGTTATGTTAAATAATTGGTATGAATGATATACATTGAAATGATGTACACATGACATGTGCAGCGTTGTTATGTTAAATATTGGTATGAATGATATACATTGAAATGATGTACACATGACATGTTACAGTGTTGTTATGTTAAATAGTTGGTATGAATGATATACATTGAAATGATGTACACATGACATGTTACAGTGTTGTTATGTTAAATAGTTGGTATGAATGATATACATTGGAACGATGTCCACACGACAAGGACAGATTGTACGCCTCGTCCTAAAAATCTTCATCCTTGAATATTAAAGATTACTCTCTCTCTCTCTCTCTCTCTCTCTCTCTCTCTCTCTCTCTCTCTCTCTCTCTCTCTCTCTCTTCTCTCTCTCTCTCTTGAAGAAGAAGAAGAAGAGAGGGCAATAATTGATATGTTCATAAGCTAACAATGCCATGTCCAAGACCTGACCCGACAAATCAAGCCTCTTTTACCGTTGGGCATACATTGAAGTCTTTAAGTCACACGTCTCGTTCTTTGTATTCCACGTCTAAGAAGTAGTTGTTCAGTAAACTACATGAAGCATTTATAAACATGCATACATATCCACATGTGCATGTGCATGTGTGTGTGTGTGTGTGTGTGTGTGTGTGTGTGTGTGTGTGTGTGTGTGTGTGTGTGTGTGTGTGGCGTGTGTGTGGTCTGTGGGCTTGTGTAAGCATGCTCCTCCATGCACATATGAGTGCATGTACACATATATGTGTGTATGTATATATATATATATATATATATATATATACACTACTCAAAACAATTGAAGTACCACTTAGGAAAACTGCTGTCATTCGAAAGAAAACAAAGCTGAACATAATTTAATGATTGAATATTTTATTTTTATTATTCCTCAATCCATTCAAATTTATTCAAACACCGTGACAAAAAATTATCTTTGTTTTACACTTGATTAAAGAGGCATACCCCCAAAATGAAAAGTAACAAGAGTCTATGGTAGATGTCATGATGTTAATAACGGGTATGACCACCGTTCGCGTTCAAACAAGCATCACATCGACGTCTCATGGAGTGCACCAGGCGGCGGAGAGTGTCCTGGGGGATCGCCTGCCACTCCTGCTCCAGCAACTGAAACAGCTGGTCCACGGTGTCTGCTGGAGGGTTGTGGGCCCGCACTCGCCTCCCCAGCACGTCCCACAGATGCTCTATGGGGTTCAAATCTGGTGACCTAGCAGGCCAGTCCATTCTTGTCACCTGCTGCCCTGCTGCCCTGCTGATTCACGATGGCGGCGCGGAGGCACGGCGCGTTGTCGTCCTGGAACTGGGCGCCCTGGCCAACTGCCCTCAGGGCGGGCATCACAAGGGGGCGGATGATGGTGTCGCGGTAGGTGGCACCGGTCAGGCGGCCTTCAACACGGTGTAGGGGGGTCCTGTGACGTAGGCTGAACCCACCCCACACCATCACGGACCCACCTCCATAGCGGTCATGCTCCCTGACGGCAGCGTCAACGTAGCGTTCTCCAGGACGTCGCCAGACGCGAACCCGCCCGTCGTTGAATCTGAGGGTGAACCTTGACTCGTCTGTGAAGAGTACTGTTGCCCATTCAGCTCTTGTCCACCTTCTATGACATGCTGCCCAGGCCCGACGATGAGCTCGATGCGCTGGGGTCAGTATTGATCTCACTGCTGGGGACCTTGACCTCAAGTTGGCGTCGTGGAGCCGGTTCCGAACTGTCTGGGTACTGACGTTGACGTTGCTGGCTTGTCGTAGCTGGTCTCGGAGTACTGTGGCACTGGCTGAACGGTCTCTCAGACAAGCGATAACAATGAACCGATCCTGCTGTCTGGAGGTGCTTCTCGTCCGTCCACGTCCCTGCTGTTCTTCAACACTTCCAGTGTTAAGCCAACGGTCTCTGAGCCTCAGAATGACTGGGTGACTCACTCCAAGCCGTCGACCAATCTCCCTCAAGCCAATACCTTCTTGGTACCATGCTATCGCTCTTCCTCTGTCGGTGTTGCTTAGTCGTTGTCTCGCAGGCATGGTTAAATCTTCCTAAATTTCGCGACTTTTTATACCCGTCAAATGTGCTAACTGATTGCAGTTCTGCACAGAAAAGACCTTGCTTTCACGTGCATCACATTTTTTTTTCTTGCTGTGTCTGTGTCAAAATCTGGGAGCGACACAAGTTCGATAATTTCTCGGGATTTTTTTGCCTCAGATGCGACGCTGTAGATA
>CM065734.1:5877354-5887354 GCA_033310375.1 Conus canariensis
TAATGGACATCGGCAGGATCCAGTCTGTTAAGCATGTGTTTAATGGCCATCAACAGGATCCTGTCTGTTAATCCTGTGTTTAAAGGACCTCAGCAGGATCCTGCCTGACATGGCTGGGTGGGAATGGATATCTGTTTGATCCTATCTGTTAATCCTGTGTTTCGTGGACATCAGCAGGATCCTGTCTGTTAATCCTGTGTTTCATGGACACCAGCAGGATCCTGTCTGTTAATCCTGTTTTTCGTGGACATCAGCAGGATCCTGTCTGTTAATCCTGTGATTCGTGGACATCACCAGGATCCTGTCTGTTAATCCTGTGATTCGTGGACATCGGCAGGATCCTGTCTGTTAATTCTGTGGTTCGTGGACATCAACAGGACCCTGTCTGTTAATTCTGTGTTTCGTGCACGTCATCAGGATCCTGTCTGTTAATCCTGTGTTTAGTGGACATCAGCAGGATCCTGCCTTGTAATGCTGTGTTTCGTGGACATCAGCAGGATCCTGTCTGTTAATTCTGTGTTTCGTGAACATTAGCAGGATCCTGTCTGTTAATCCTGTGTTTCGTGGACATCAGCAGGATCCTGTCTGTTAATTCTGTGTTTCGTGGACATCAGCAGGATCCTACCTATTAAGTCTGTGTTTAAAGGACATCAGAAGTATCCTGATGGTTAATCCCGTGTTCGATAGACATCAGCAGGATCCTGTCTGTTAATCCTGTGTTTCGTGGACATCAGCAGGATCCTGTCTGTAAATCCTGTGTCTATTGGATATCAGCAGGGTCCTGCCTGCTAATGCTGGGTTTAATGGACATCAGCAGGATCCTGTCTGTTAATCCTGTATTTCGTGGACATCAGCAGGATCCTGTCTGTTAATCCTGTGTTTCGTGGACATCAGCAGGATCCTACCTATTATGTCTGTGTATAAAGGACATCAGAAGTATCCTGATTGTTAATCCCGTGTTCGATAGACATCAGCAGGATCCTGTCTGTAAATCCTGTGTCTATTGGATATCAGCAGGGTCCTGCCTGCTAATGCTGGGTTTTATGGACATCAGTAGGATCCTGCCTAATAATTTTGTGATTAATGGACATCAGCAGTATCTTGTCTGTTAATCTTGTGTTTAATTGACATCAGCACGATCGTGCCTGTTGATCCTGAGTTTAATGGACATCAGAAGATCCTGCCTGTTAATCCTGTGTTTAATTGACATTAGCACGATCGTGCCTGTTGATCCTGTGTTTAATGGACATCAGCAGTATCCTGCCAGTTAATCTTGTGTTTAATTGACATCAGCACGATCGTGCCTGTTGATCCTGAGTTTAATGGACATCAGAAGGATCCTGCCTGTTAATCTCGTGTTTAAAGGACATCACCAGGATCCTGCCTGTTAATCTAGTGTTTAATGGACATCAGCAGGATCCTGCCTGTTAATCCTGTGTTTAATGTACATTAGTAGGATCCTGCCTCTTAATCCTATGTTTGATTCATACCAGCAGGATACTGCCTGTTAATCCTGTTTGTAATGCTTATCAGCAGTATCCTGCCTGTTCATCCTGTGTTTAAAGCACATCAGTAGGATCCTGGCTATTAATCTGTGTTTAATAGACATCAACAGGATCCTGTCTCTTGATCCTGTGTTTAATGGACATCAGCAGGATCCTGCCTGTTAATCCTGTGTTTAGCGGACATTAGCACGGTCGTGCCCGTTAATCCTGTGTTAAATCGATATCAGCAGGATCGTGCCTATTAATTCTGTCTTTAATGGATATTAGCCGGATCCTGCCTGTAAATATTGTCTTTAAAGGACATTAGCAGTGTACTGCTTGTTGATCCTGTGTTTAATAGACATCAGCTGCATCCTACCTCTTAATCCTGTGTTTAAAGGAAATCCGCAGGATTCTGTCTGTTAAAACTGTGTTTAATAAACATCAGTAGGATCCTGCCTGTTAATCCTGTGATTAATGGACATCAGCAGGTCTTGTAAGTTAATCCTGTGTTTAATGGACACCTGTAAGATCCTGACTGTTAATCCCGTGTTTAAGGGACATCAGCAGGATCGTGCTTTTTAATCCTATGTTTAATGGACATTAGCAGGATCCTGTCTGTTAATCCTGTGTTCAATGGACATGAGCAGGATCCTGCTTGTTAATCCTGTGTTTAATGGACCTTAGAAAGATCTTGCCCGTTAATCCTATGTTGACTGGATATCAGTAGGATCCTACCTATTAGTCCTGTACTTAACAAAATCAGCTGGATCCTGTCTGTTAATCCTACGTTTAATGGACATAAGCACGATCGTGCTTGTTAATCCTATGTTTAATGGACATCAGCAGGATCCCGTCTGTTAATCCCGTGTTTAATGGACGTCAGCAGGATGTAAATCCTGTGTTTAAAGGACATCGGTAGGATCCTGCCTGTTAATCCTGAGTTTCATGAACATTAGCAGGATCGTGCCAGTTAATCCTGTGTTTAATGGACTTCAGCAGGATCCTGTCTGTTAATTATGTGTTTAATGCACATCAGCAGGATCCTGCCTGTTAATCCTGTTTTAACGGATGCCACCAGGATCCTGACTGTTAATCCTGTGTTTAATGGACATCAACGGGATCCTGCCTGTTAATCCTGTGCTTAATAGACATCAGCAGTATCCTGGCATGTTAATCCTGTGTTTAATGGACTTCCGCAGGATCCTGCCTGATAATCGTGTGTTTAATGCACATCAGCAGGATACCGCCTGTTAATCTGCGTTTGATAGACATCAACAGGACTTTGCCCGTACATCCTGTATGTAACGGACATTAGCAGGATCCTGCAAGCCAATCCTGTGTTTAATAGACATCAGCAGAATCCTACCTGTTAATCGTGTACTTAATGGACATCAACAGGATCCCGTCTGTGAAGTATGTGATTGTAGGACGTCAGCAGAATCCTGTATGTTCATCCCGTATTTTTTGGACACCAGCAGGATCCTGATCGATAATCCTGAGTTTAACGGGCATCAGCAGGATCCTGATTGTTAATTCAGTGTGTAACGGACATCAGCAGGATCCTGCTTATTAATTCTGTGTAATGGACATCAGCAGGATCCTGCAAATTGATCCTGTGTTTAATGGACATTAGCAGGATCCTGCCTGTTAAAGCTGTGTTTAATGGACACCAGCAGGATCCTGACTGTTTATCCTGTGTTTAATTAATGGACATCAGCAGGATCCTGTTGTTAATCCTGTGTTTAATGGACATCAGCAGGATAACACTTGCGATTCTGGTGTTGAATGGACATTCGCACATTACCTGTTAATCCAGTGTTAAGTGATATCAAGATGATCTTGTCTCATGGTCCCGTCTTTATTAGACGTCAGGAGAATCATCTCTCACGCGATCCGGTTTTTTTTTTTTTCAAAATGAATGCAGCAGGATCCTACCTCATATAGATCCGTAGTTAATGGGCAACAGCACGATCCTACCTTAGGTGGTCATTTTTTTTATGAACATTAGCAGATCCTGTCTTTCTTGTCTGGTTTTAATTGAACACTTCTTTACCTCACGTGGTCCAATGTTTCATGGACATCAACGAGGTTTTACCTGATGTCTCCAGTGTTTAATGCACATTAAAAGGGCCCCACCTGACGTGTCCGGTGTTTACTGGACATTAAAAGGATCCTATTTGACGTGCCCGATGTTTGATGCACATTAAGAGGATCCTACCTGATGTGTTCAGTGTGTAATGCACATTAAAAGGATCCTACCTGATGTGTTCAGTGTGTAATGCACATAAAAAGGATCCTACCTGATGTGTCCAGTGTTTAATGAACATCATCAGGATCTCTCCTGATGTGTCCGGTGTTTATTGGACATTAAAATGATCGTACCTGGTGTGTCCAGTGCTTAATGAACATCATCAGGATCTCTCCTGATGTGTCCGGTGTTTAATAGACATAAAAAGGAACCTCACGTCTGCTGTTTAACGGACATGACGTGATCGTATCTGACGTATCTGGCGTTTAATGGATATCAAAACGATCCCACTTGATGTGGCTCATGTTTAATGGACATTATAGGGATTTTGCCTGATCTGTCTGGTATTAAACGGATATCATAAGGATCCCACTTGATGTGGCCCATGTTTAATGGACATTATAGGGATTTTGCCTGATCTGTCTGGTATTAAACGGATATCATAAGGATCCCACTTGATGTGGCCCATGTTTAATGGACATTATAGGGATTTTGCCTGATCTGTCTGGTATTAAACGGATATCATAAGGATCCCACTTGATGTGGCCCATGTTTAATGGACATTACACGGATTTTGCCTGATGTGTCTGGTATTTAACGGATATCATAAGAATCCTTCCTGACGTGTCCAGTATTTCATGAACATCAACAGGATTTTTCCTGACGTGTTGTGTGTTTAACGGACATGACCAGGATCCTGTCTGACGGGCTTTGTGTTCATTGGACATTAACAGAATCCTGTCTGACGTGCTTTGTGTTTATTGGACATTAACAGAATCCTGTCTGACGTTCCTTGTGTTTTATTGGACATTGACAGGATCCTATCTGACGTGCTTTGTGTTTATTGGACATTAACAGAATCCTGTCTGACGTTCTTTGTGTTCATTGGACATTAACAGAATCCTGTCTGACTTGCTTTGTGTTTATTGGACATTAACAGGATCCTATCTGACGTTCCTTCTGTTCATTGGACATTAACAGAATCCTGTCTGACGTGTTTTGTGTTCATTGGACATTAACAGAATCTTATCTGACGTGCTTTGTGTTCATTGGACATTAACAGGATCCTACCTGACGTTCCTTGTGTTCATTGGACATTAACAGAATCCTGTCTGACGTGCTTTGTGTTTATTGGACATTAACAGAATCCTGTCTGACGTGCTTTGTGTTTATTGGACATTAACAGAATCCAGTCTGACGTGCTTTGTGTTCATTGGACATTAACAGGATCCTATCTGACGTGTCCTGTATTTATTGGACATTAACAGGATCCTATCTGACGTGTCCTGTGTTTATTGGACATTAACATGATCCTATCTGACGTGTCCTGTGTTTATTGGACATTAACAGGATCCTATCTGACATGTCCGGTGTTTATTGGAATTAACAGGATCCTATCTGACGTGTTCTGTGTTTATTGGACATTAACAGGATACCATCTGACGTGTCCTATTGGACATTAACAGGATCCTATCTGACGTGTCCTGTGTTTATTGGACATTATAATTTCATCATTTTTTTCCCTGTAATATGCGCTTTGGGCTCTTGCGAGGTAAAGCACTCTATAAATATCCTTTTCCATTTTTACATTACATTTACAGGATCCTATCTGACGTGCCTGCTATTTATTGGACGTAACCAAGATCCTGCCTGACGTGTTTCGTGTTTCTTGGAAAGTATCAGATCCTGCCTGACGTGTTCCGTGTTTATTGGACAGTATCAGATCCTGCCTGACGTGTTCCGTGTTTATTGGACATATCAGATCCTTGTTTAGTGAACAGTATCAGATCCTGCCTGACTTGTTCTATGTTTATTGGACAGTATCAGTTTCTTGTTTGTTGGATAGTATCAGATCCTGCCTGACGTGTGCCGTGTTTATTGGACAGTATCAGATCCTGTCTGACGTGTTCCGTGTTTATTGGACAGTATCAGATCCTTGTTTAGTGAACAGTATCAGATCCTGCCTGACTTGTTCTATGTTTATTGGACAGTATCAGTTTCTTGTTTGTTGGATAGTATCAGATCCTGCCTGACGTGTGCCGTGTTTATTGGACAGTATCAGATCCTGTCTGACGTGTTCCGTGTTTATTGGACAGTATCAGATCCCTGTTCACTGGACAGTATCAGATCCTGCCTGACATGTTCTGTGTTTATTGGACAGTATCAGATCCTTGTTTATTGGACAGTATCAGATCCTGCCTGACATGTTCCGTGTTTGTTGGACAGTATCACATCCTTGTTTATTGGACAGTATCAGATCCTGCTTGACATGTTCCGTGTTTATTGGACAGTATCAGATCCTTGTTTATTGGACAGTTTCAGATCATGCCTGACTTGTTCTGTGTTTATTGGACAGTATTAGATCCTTGTTTATTGGACAGCATCAGATCCTGCTTGACTTGTTCCGTGTTTATTGGACAGTATCAGATCCTGCCCCACGTGTTCCGTGTTTATTGGACAGTATCAGATCCTTGTTTATTGGACAGTATCAGATCCTTGTTTATTGGACAGTATCAGATCCTGCCTGACATGTTCCGTGTTTATTGGACAGTATTAGATCCTGCCTGACATGTTCCGTGTTTGTTGGACAGTATCAGATCCTGCCTGACTTGTTCTGTGTTTATTGGACAGTATCAGATTCTGCCTGACGTGTTCCGTGTTTATTGGACAGTATCAGATCCTGCCTGACGTGTTCCGTGTTTATTGGACAGTATCAGATCCTTGTTTATTGGACAGTATCAGATCCTGCCTGACGTACCTTGTGTTTATTGGACAGTATCAGATCCTTGTTTATTGGACAGTATCAGATCCTTGTTTATTGGACAGTAACAGATCCTGCCTGACGTGTTCCGTGTTTATTGGAAAGTATCACATCCTGCCTGAAGTGTTCCGTGTTTAATGGACAGTATCAAATCTTACCTGACGTGTTCCGTGTTTATTGGACAGTATCAGATCCTTGTTTATTGGACAGTATCAGATCCTGCCTGACGTGTTCCGTGTTTATTGCCAGTATCACATCCTGCCTGACGTGCCTTGTGTTTATTAGACAGTATCAGATCCTTGTTTATTGGACAGTATCAGATCTTTGTTCATTGTACAGTATCAGATCCTGCCTGACGTGTTCCGTGTTTATTGGACAGTATCAGATACTGCCTGAAGTGTTCCGTGTTTATTGTACAGTATCAAATCCTTGTTTATTGGACAGTATCGGATCCTGCCTGACATATTCCGTGTTGATTGGACAGTATCAGATCCTTGTTTATTGGACAATATCAGATCCTGCCTGACGTGGTCCGTGTTTATTGGACAGTATCAGATCCTTGTTTATTGGACAGTATCAGATCCTGCCTCACGTGTTCCGTGTTTATTGGACAGTATCAGATCCTTGTTTATTGGACACTTTCAGATCCTGCCTGACACGTTCTGTGTTTATTGGACAGTATCAGATCCTTGTTTATTGGACAGTATCAGATCCTGCCTGACTGTGTTCTGTGTTTATTGGACAGTTTCAGATCCTGCCTGACGTGTTCCGTGTTTATTGGACAGTATCAGATCCTTGTTTATTGGACAGTATCAGATCCTGCCTGACGTGTTCAGTGTTTATTGGACAGTATCAGATCCTGCCTGACGTTTTCTGTGTTTATTGGACAGTATCAGATCCTGCCTGCCGTGTTCTGTGTTTATTGGACAGTATCAGATCCTTGTTTATTGGACAGTATCAGATCCTGCCTGACATGTTCCGTGTTTATTGGACAGTATCAGATCCTGCCTGACGTGTTCCATGTTTATTGAACAGTATCAGATCCTGCCTGATGTGTTCTGTGTTTATTGAACAGTATCAGATCCTGCTTGACTTGTTCTGTGTTTATTGGACGGTAATAGATCCTACCTGACATGTTCCGTGTTTATTGGACAGTATCAGATCCTTGTTTATTGGACAGTATCAGACCCTGCCTCACATGATCCGTGTTTATTGGACAGTATTAGACCCTGTCTGACATGTTCCTGTTTATTGAACAGTATTAGACCCTGCCTGACATGTTCCGTGTTTATTGGACAGTATTAGATCCTGCCTGACATGTTCCGTGTTTGTTGGACAGTATCAGATCCTGCCTGACGTGTTCCGTGTTTATTGGACAGTATCAGATCCTACCTGACGTTTCCGTGTTTATTGGACAGTATCAGATCCTACCTGACGTCTTCCGTGTTTATTGGACAGTATCGGATCCTGCCTGACGTGTTCCGTGTTTATTGGACAGTATCAGATCCTGCCTGAAGTGTTCCGTGTTTATTGGACAGTATCAGATCCTGCCTGACGTGTTCCGTGTTTATTGGACAGTATCAGATCCTTGTTTATTGGACAGTTTCAGATCCTGCCTGACTTGTTCTATGTTTATTGGACAGTATTAGATCCTTGTTTATTGGACAGCATCAGATCCTGCTTGACTGTTTCCGTGTTTATTGGACAGTATCAGATCCTGCCCCACGTGTTCCGTGTTTATTGGACAGTATTAGATCCTTGTTTATTGGACAGTATCAGATCCTGCCTGACATGTTCCGTGTTTATTGGACAGTATTAGATCCTGCCTGACATGTTCCGTGTTTGTTGGACAGTATCAGATCCTGCCTGACTTGTTCCGTGTTTATTGGACAGTATCAGATCCTGCCTGACGTGTTCCGTGTTTATTGGACAGTATCAGATCCTGCCTGACGTGTCCGTGTTTATTGGACAGTATTAGATCCTTGTTTATTGGACAGTATCAGATCCTGCCTGACGTACCTTGTGTTTATTGGACAGTATCAGATCCTTGTTTATTGGACAGTATCAGATCCTTGTTTATTGGACAGTAACAGATCCTGCCTGACGTGTTCCGTGTTTATTGGACAGTATCAGATCCTGCCTGAAGTGTTCCGTGTTTATTGGACAGTATCAGATCCTTGTTTATTGGACAGTATCAGATCCTGCCTGACATGTTCTGTGGATATTGGACAGTATCAGATCCTTGTTTATTGGACACTTTCAGATCCTGCCCGACGTGTTCTGTGTTTATTGGACAGTATCAGATCCTGCCTCACGTGCCTTATGTTTATTGGACAGTATCAGATCCTTGTTTATTAGACAGTATCAGATCCTGCCTGACGAGTTCCATGCTTATTGGACAGTATCAGATCCTGCCTGACGTGTTCCGTGTTTATTGGACAGTATCAGATCCTGCCTGACGTGTTTCTGTGTTTATTGGACAATATCAGATCCTTGTTTATTGGACAGTATGAGATCCTGCCTGACACGTTCCGTGTTTATTGGACAGTATCAGATCCTGCCTGACGTGTTCCATGTTTATTGGACAGTATCAGATCCTTGTTTATTGGACAGTATCAGATCCTGCCTGACGTGTTCCGTGTTTATTGGACAGTATCAGATCCTGCCTGACGTGTTCCATGTTTATTGGACAGTATCAGATCCTGCCTGACGTGTTCCGTGTTTATTGGACAGTATCAGATCCTGCCTCACGTGTTCTGTGTTTATTGGACAGTATCAGATCCTGCCTGACGTGTTCTGTGTTTATTGGACAGTATCAGATCCTTGTTTATTTGACAGTATCAGATCCTGCCTGACGTGTTCCGTGTTTATTGGAAAGTATCAGATCCTGCCTGACGTATTCCATGTTTATTGGACAGTATCAGATCCTTGTTTATTGGACAGTATCAGATCCTTGTTTATTGGACAGTATCAGATCCTGCCTCACGTGTTCCGTGTTTATTGGACAGTATCAAATCCTTGTTTATTGGACAGTATCAGATGCTGCCTGACGTGTTCCGTGTTTATTGGACAGTATCAGATCATTGTTTATTGGACAGTATCGGATCCTGCCCGACGTGTTCCGTGTTTATTGGACAGTATCAGATACTGCCTGAAGTGTTCCGTGTTTATTGTACAGTACCAGATCCTTGTTTATTGGACAGTATCGGATTCTTCCTGACGTGTTCCGTGTTTATTGGACAGTATCAGATCCTTGTTTATTGGACAGTATCGGATTCTTCCTGACGTGTTCCGTGTTTATTGGACAGTATCAGATCCTTGTTTATTGGACAGTATCAGATCCTGCCTGACGTGTTCCGTGTTTATTGGACAGTATCACATCCTGCCTGACGTGTTCCGTGTTTATTGGACAGTATCAGATCCTTGTTTATTGGACAGTACCAGATCCTGCCTGACGTGTTCCGTGTTTATTGGACAGTATCAGATCCTGCCTGACGTGCCTTG
>CM065734.1:5892354-5912354 GCA_033310375.1 Conus canariensis
GGTACAGAAAGCGACATGGAGAACAAAATGCCTCTGCCTTCCATCCTTTCCACTCAGATCAAACAACCACCAAAACATGGTTCAATACCGTCCATACGTGAGACGAATCATAGCAGTTGGTGAAAACTTAGTGAGAGGGCTGACAGAAGGAACATGGGAGAGGAGGAGGAGGGGAGGGAGGGCAGGGGGGGGGGGGGGGACACAAGATGTCAGTCAATGTCGATGTGATTTGAAGATGACGACAGCTTGATTTTGCCCTCGATGTTCTCAACCAATCAAATCTACAGTGTGTGTGTGTGTGTGTGTGTGTGTGTGTGTGTGTGTGTGTGTGTGTGTGTGTGTGTGTGTGTGTGTGTGCGTACGTGCGTGCGTGCGTGCGTGCGTGCGTGTGTGTGTGTGTGTGCGTGTGTGTGTTGTGTGTGTTAGTGTGTGTGTGTGTGTGTGTGTGTGTGTGTGTGTGTGTGTGTGTGTGTGTGTGTGTGTGTTTTCGTGTGTGTGTGTGTGTGTGTGTGTGTGTGTGTGTGTGTGGTGACATTGGATGTATAAGGAGAGGAGCTGTGGGCAGAAGAAAACTGCAAACCGATCACCGCCAGCCTTCAGTTCACTGCACACCTGTACTGCATCTATTGATCATCCTTGCGATCCACGGACCACGTTTGAACCACGTTTTACACCCGTTCAGATAGGTAAGAAATTTGCTCAGAAGCTAAGAAGCACAGTTGTTTGACACTGGATAGTTCAATTTAAATGAGAACCAACATGTTTCCATGCTTGTTACAGCTACAATGGTTTCCGTCTTTAAAAAACGAACCCGTATTTCTATTTGTATGTGTGTTTGTGTGTGCGAGAGAGACAGAGAGAGAGAGAGAGAGAGAGAGAGAGAGGAGTGAGTGAGAGAGGGAATTAGAGAATCTGTGTTTCCAGGCTCATATCAAAGTTTGTCTGAATGCAGCATCTTGACAACTGTTCTACAAAAACGAAAGAGAAAAAAAATAAGACGAGAAAGCATTCAAGATTTCGGGGAAAAGCTGTGTGTACTAAGCTGTGTTTTGTGGAAGAAAAGGAAGTGACAGCGTTTCAGGTATCATTTTAGTTTTTAACGTTGCATTTCCTCACATAAAGTTTTTTTTTATTTTTTTTATCTTAATAGCGTTTATTCTTCAGATTGTTCACTTATATATATATATATATTCATTCACTATTGCACATTTACGCACATGCATCCTACATCTATGGATCAGTCCAGACACTGACTGAGCGGGGTCTTGTCAGGATTTTTGCCAGGCCTTCAGCGGAACTAATTAGTACCAGATCCAAATCGGAACCGGTCACTCAATCAGAGTATCCAGTCTCACTGAATCTGTCTAACACTGCAGTACGTCGTCAATGCCGTCATAACCGTCTTTGGCAGTACTGCAGCAGTAGCTATGGCAAGTCTATCTCCTATGAACTGGAGGCCATGATGTTGGTCCGTCACTGACACATTAAGTACGACTTTGCCCATGAACCAGCTCCCTTATAACCCCTAGATGTAACTCTACCAGAGTTTATAATGATGAACAGTTAAGTAGTAGGAGAAAACAAATGCAGGTTAACAATTCTTCCATCATAATAGTAATGACTTGGCAAAGATTTGAATTTTTTTTTTTAAGTTGAAGATGAAGAAAATGGGGAATTGTATTTTATAAATATGAAAACCCTTCCCTAGCTGCATGAGGGAACCATCGCAATCCCTTTCGAAGGCATATCTATATGTATCGCCTGCTTCTAGGCCTTTCGTCTGCTGGATCGGACTCATCAGGGAGACACGGCTGACTGTGTCTGTGCTCTTGGCGTCAAATAGAGACACACCACAGTCCGTAATTCTGTGGTGTTCTCACCACCAAGGGTTCAAAAAAGAATCCAACAGCATCCCCAAAGCAGCCAGTGGAAGGTAGTAGAATAAATCAAAACGAAAGTGTGGAGAGGACAAAAGTTGCTGAAAAACTAAAAACATTACGCAAACAGTACAAAATGTAGGGGACAATCTTTGAGCCTATGCTTGAGGATCCATTTAAGGATGCAAGGGAGATCAAAAGATATGGAACAGTCTGAGAGGTCAGCTCTGCTGTTCAATAACCCAAGCATTGTCAGTGGCTAAGAACTGTGCACAATAACCTTTACTTGGATCTTCTAAGAAGTGCAATCGCCCACTGATTGACCAAACATTATAATGCTGAACAATTAAGTAGTGGGGGAAAACAAGTGCAGGTTAACAATTCTTCCATCATTATAGTAATGACTTGGCAAAGAGCTCGCTTGTTTACAGCATCCGTGTGTCATTACACCCCCTCCAACTTTATGAGGAAAGCGTTTCACCTGGAGGGTGCTGCCAGGAAGGGATCCCTTCACCTCACGTGATGTCATTATTAAGTACAGAGAGAGAGACACACTAGCTGAATGACAGACCTGCCTCCTGGCCACCAGCTTTGAATACCTTGCTGCCAGCTGAAAGTGGGGCTTTCATCTCAAAGACAGGATACTGGAACCACTTGTGGTTTAACCGTTGGGGCATAGTCTTTCTGGGAGGACACCTGGCCTTCTGTGTCAGCTCCCCTGGCCATCTGACAAAAACAGATATGCGATAAACTGGGAAAGCCCCATGGAGTGCACAGGTGATGGGCACGGCCACAAGAGGGACCACACCAGTGATGGAAGAGGATTTTCTTTCTTTCTTTCTGCGTACGCAGGCTGATACTCCTGCGGACACTGCCTGTATAGACAGACAGTGGAGTTTTGTGTGTATGACCATTTTTTTTTATCCCGCCATTAAGGCAGCCATACTCCATCTTCAGGGAAGGTGCATGCTATGTGTAAAGTGTCATCCATACCAACGGCCAAACTGGCCTTCTCTTCCGAAAGTTGGTGATGGGATTTGACGTGTGTGCAAGATGTGCGTGCGTTCACACACGGAACCTCGGTTTATAGTCTCATTCGAAGGACTGTATGGGGAATGGAGTCAGAACCAATGTTAACTCCGAGGGAAAAATCCCCCTGTACCGAAATTCGAACCCGCAACCCCAGGATCACGAGTCAGGCGCTCTACCAACTGAGCTATTCCGGCCCCCGATGGAAGAGGATGGTAGGGCGTCCTCTTGGGCGTCCTTAGGAGAAAGGCAGGAAGCACACACACACACTGCCATTTGTAAATTCCCTTATGCCAGCGTCTTTAGGGTGGAAGGGAAAAGGACATCCTATTCACCTCAATCTCTGTCAAATCTCATGAGTGAGGCGGAAACAGGATTCCTGTCCTCCTCAACTTCTGTGACACCCCAAACATCTGAAGGCCGTGTTCCTGCACCCGAGTCAGTTCATCCCGTGCAGGGACCTGTTCAATGTGACGCTCCAAATTCGGGTATTCAAACAAACGAACATGGAGGTGTTCCCCTCCAAATTGGTCAGCAGCTAGTCTGGCCTTGCCCTAGCAGCCTGCTGAAGAGGTGAATGGGCCACATGTTCTGAATCCCACTGATTTCCCCGCTGTTGGCAGGCTTGCAACGCTCCAGCAACTGACTTCAGCCACCTTTGGCTTCGGAGTGTCCTCGTCGCTTGGCCACAGCCCCCACTCTGGGCCGGCTTTTCCCCCACACTTTCACGGTCTCAGGCACTTACATCACATGCAGAAGGCTTGGTGAATTCCATGTCCACTTGTGCTGGGTGCCAGCATTTCCGCTTCTCTGGACTCATACAGACCACCAATACAAGTGAAAGAGAGCTGGCACAAAATTCAGTTGAACTGTCTCTAAACTGGCTCACTCACATGCTGGCAAAAACCTTTTATGACCTTCTGCTGACAATCGCTGGTACTGTATTGCCAATAATGGTGTGATGCTGCCTGTTAATGAACCCCGCTAGCTTATCCCAGTTTCCACAAGCTCCCAACAGCCATACGATTGCCTGCTTCAGCGCTTGTCTCTCCCCACAAAACAACCTCTGATAAAGGTGGAAGTCATTCTGAAAGGCACCATGCATGTGGTGAATGACGGCATAAACCTTTGGATAGTGGTTCGCCTCCACACAGCCAGGCAACCAAACACTTTCTTTCCTTCTTTGAGCTTCCCTGGCATGTGGATCTGGCCTTTTCTGCCTTCATTGGTCGGTGGTGACATACATACGTGTTCTTGTGAGTAGTTCTGACATCCTGGATCTCAGTAGTGGGGCTTGAGCCTGTGCGCGTTTTAACGTAATCCACACCCCCTGACACCGATAGATTTTCCTAAAAGGTGTGTCCTGGCCATCAGAAAGACAGCCCGTGTCAGAGGCAAATAGCTCGTAAGCAGCACACTGCCTAGCGGTTGGCCCTTTGTCAGAGGATTCCCCGTCCATAAAAAAAAACTACCACAAGGTCCCAAAAAGACTTTTTTGTGACCTACATTAAGCTGGCTAGAATGCCCAATACTTGTGACTACATTAAGCTGGCTAGAAAGCCCAATGTCACCACTGTCCTGAGTATCCTTGGCTAATTCTTTTTTTCTGGTTGACCTCCTGAACAATTTGAATTACCAGCCACAGTGAAATCTTAACTCTGACAATTTGATTTATCTCCCCCATGGTCTCGTCAGCTTTTATGATCACTGGAACCTGCGCCCCCCCCCCCCCCCCCCTCCTTTTCAATAGAATGTTGGACTGTATGTCATGAGCAGAGTCCAGCAGTGCAGAAGATCGTGCTCTAACAACATCTCATTCTTGAGGGGAACGACATACAGCTTTCTGCTCTAACAACATCTGCTTCTTGAGGGGAACGACATACAGCTTTCTGCTCTAACAACATCTCATTCTTGAGGGGAACGACATACAGCTTTCTGCTCTAACAACATCTGCTTCTTGAGGGGAACGACATAGAGCTTTCTGCTCTAACAACATCTCATTCTTGAGGGGAACGACATACAGCTTTCTGCTCTAACAACATCTGCTTCTTGAGGGGAATGGCATAGAGCTTTCTGCTCTAACAACATCTGCTTCTTGAGGGGAACGACATAGAGCTTTCTGCCCTAACAACATCTGCTTCTTTAGGGGAACGACATACAGCTTTCTGCTCTAACAACATCTGCTTCTTGAGGGGAACGACATACAGCTTTCTGCTCTAACAACATCTCACTCTTGAGGGGAACGACATAGAGCTTTCTGCTCTAACAACATCTCATTCTTGAGGGGAACGGCATAGAGCTTTCTGCTCTAACAACATCTGCTTCTTGAGGGGAACGACATACAGCTTTCTGCTCTAACAACATCTGCTTCTTGAGGGGAACGACATACAGCTTTCTGCTCTAACAACATCTCATTCTTGAGGGGAATGACATACAGCTTTCTGCTCTAACAACATCTACTTCTTGAGGGGAACGACATAGAGCTTTCTGCTTTAACAACATCTCATTCTTGAGGGGAACGACATAGAGCTTTCTGCCCTAACAACATCCCATTCTTGAGGGGAACGACATAGAGCTTTCTGCTCTAACAACATCTACTTCTTGAGGGGAACGGCATAGAGCTTTCTGCTCTAACAACATCGCATTCTTGAGGGGAACGACATAGAGCTTTCTGCTCTAACAACATCTACTTCTTGAGGGGAACGATATACAGCTTTCTCCTCTAACAACATCTGCTTCTTGAGGGGAACGGCATAGAGCTTTCTGCTCTAACAACATCTGATTCTTGAGGGGAACGGCATAGAGCTTTCTGCTCTAACAACATCTACTTCTTGAGGGGAACGACATACAGCTTTCTGCTCTAACAACATCTACTAACAACATCTGCTTCTTGAGGGGAACGACATACAGCTTTCTGCTCTAACAACATCGCATTCTTCAGGGGAACGACATAGAGCTTTCTGCTCTAACAACATCTACTTCTGAGGGGAACGACATACAGCTTTCTGCCCCAACAATATCTACTTCTTGAGGGGAACGACATAGAGCTTTCTGCCCTAACAACATCTACTACTTGAGGGGAACGACGTAGAGCTTTCTGCTCTAACAACATCTCATTCGACATAGAGAGCTTTCTATTCAAACAACATCTCACTCTTGAGGGGAACGACATAGAGCTTTCTGCTCTAACAACATCTGCTTCTTGAGGGGAACGACATACAGCTTTCTGCTCTAACAACATCTCATTCTTGAGGGGAACGACATAGAGCTTTCTACTCTAACAACATCTAATCCTTGAGGGGAACGACATAGAGCTTTCTGCCCTAACAACATCTGATTCTTGAGGGGAACGACATAGAGCTTTCTGCCCTAACAACATCTACTTCATGTTGGTCATTGGGTTAGTTAACAGCACGTACCTATTGAGTTCAAACGGTAATTTTTATGTAAGTGGATTTTCACTGACAATTCCACTGTTTTTAACTCTGATTTTGCAGAACGTGTGTTATGGTCTGAAGACTGTTCGTTTCATTACAAAGAAAGACTAAAAAAGAAAAAAGTAAACATAAACTACAAGATGCTAACTCAGCACTCAATACTAACTTTAATCATTCCATTGAAGTATTCACCAGGTGCATATGTAGTGTTGCATTGTGCATGGCGTGAACAGTCGGGGCAAATAACAGGAAAATAATGATTGATAAAGAATGTAATTCAAAAAGAGAAAAGTCCAATCTTATCAGTTCAAACAATCCGAAAAATCGCGTAATATCAAAAATAGCATACGTTAGCGGCAAAAAACAAAACAAAACAAAACCGAAACACGCAACAATTGCTAACCCAATAGAGGTATGAATCTGATAAAGCAATAGTAGTACCAAAACTGAAAGAGTCGGTTGGTGATCTTCGATTAAAATGGCAAACAATCACTACTAGAGAACAAAATGAACACTTTTTCAGTGTATTCAATTAAACAATCTCAACCGATCAATGCGAAGAAGACATTACAGAAGATAGTGAGAAAGGTGTGTTTGATGCTTTTGTTTGACCAAAGAACTTCCAAGCAAAAGGGGTTTTTTTTTTGCCCGTATCGGTAACCTCAAAGCTAGCAAAAGCGCAAGCCCTGACAAAGTTGTCAGAGAATTGTTAAAACATGCAGACAATACATTCATTGACTTACTTCTTGTATTCTTCAATAAGCACTTTGATTTTGGAATCTTTCTGGTTGAATGGTCGGAATCGATCATCGTCCCTCTTGACAAGAAAGCTTATGTGAACAAGTCAGATACCCACCGTGGGTGTAGCTTTAACTAGCACTGTTAGTGTAGTATACACATCTGGTTACAGTAAACCTGACCATTGTTTATATTGTATGCAATAATGCAGAAATGTTTTGCTTAAGAAAACTAAACTGTATGTTGCCTTCGTTGATTTAAAAAAGAAAACCTTCGATGCGGTGAATAGAAACGCACTATAGCCAGTCCTGTGTAAAACTAGCGGAAACGGTAAATTGCTCTTAGAGATGTTTACAGCTCTGCCTTGGCTTGTGTACGCGATAAAAAATGTTGTTCGAATTTATTTGAATTTCCAAATGGTGTTAAACAACGTTGTCTGTTGAGCCCTTTACTTTTCTCGTTTGTTGCAAATGAGCTTGCTATTGATTGGTCCGGAAGGGGTGAACATCGTATTCAGCTTATCCTAGGTGCTTTAGAGACATCTTAACTGATGTTTGCTAATAAAATTTTTCTATTGTCTGATTCAGTAATTGGTACTAAAAATCAGCTCAATAGCTGAAAAAGTGAGGCAGACATTATGCTTGACAGTCAATCTTGAAAAGACAAATACTATACTCTTTAGAATGGATGGATATTTATCTGCCCAAGAAAGATGGTTCTATATAAGTGATTAAAATAAAATAACAAATTCATATAAACATCTGGGAATATATCTTAAACCAAAACTGAGTATTGCTCCTGCTTTGTCTGAGGTTTGCAGCAAAGGAAAAAGGAGTTGCAGAGATATTAAATCAGCCAGAAGACTAAATACAACAGATCTACATCTAATTCTAAAGCTGTTTGATACACAAATTCAACCAAATCAGACTCACGCAGCTGAAATTTGGGGCAGAGAAAGACAGACAGACAGACAGACAGAAAGACAGACAGACAGACGAACGGACGGACGGACGGACGGACGGACGGACGGACAAACAGACAGAGGGTGTACCTTAGTAATGTAGTGAAATAGGTACTTGCAAAATTTTTGGACATGACACAGAGAGAGAGAGAGAGAGAGAGAGGGAGAGAGAGAGAGAGAAAGAGAGAGAGAATACACAGCACAGTGTGATGTTCACAGGACTATGGGCGGAACCAAGGCTGCAACCATTCTGATGTTGTCCTTCCTTGTTCTCTCCATCGCTGGTCAAGTGGAGGGACGGTCACGCCGTCGTCTGTCATCTGATCCGAAAGGTAACCTGACTAACGTATTATGCTTTAAATTAAAACGTAGCCTGTGCACGTGGGTTAGGGCATGACTATCAGGACAGTGTCTTAAATCATAACAGGACAGGAGCTGACAGAGAGAGAGAGAGAGAGAGAGAGACAGAGAGACAGAGAGACAGAGAGTGGGGGGGTGGGGGTGGGGGTGGGGCGGGGGGGGGGGGGTCAACATGCACAGAAGGAAACATGGGTATGGAGGAGCAGGAAGATTAGAACATTTCAGGACAGGGCCAATGATTTGATCTCTGATGAAGTCATTTTCGTTTGCTCCAAAATCACAGTCTTTTGCAAGTTGGCGCAAACGGGTACCATATTGTGACATGCTTTCGCCTTCTTCTTGTTTGGCTTGACGAAATAAATGACGTTGATACGGAACGTTCAATGCCGGCTTGAAATGATTTGTGAGCGCCGTTTTTGCGTCATTATAGGTTGCGGGTAATGGATTGAATATGAAGAAAATATCTTGCGTTTCCATGCCAGCAGAATGTAAGCGCAACTGTCGTTTTTGCTCTTGGTTGTTGCAACCAGATGCTGCGACAAAAAGTTCGAAGCTGCGAACCCGGTACCCATCTTTCCCATCTTTGGTAAACGGCTGTCGAGTCCCCTTGCGGATCGAACGGATGGATTGGCGTGACAGAAATTGCGATCGGAGCAGGATCGGGAGGACGATGTGTGATACCTGGTTTGATTCTTGTACGTACCTCGTCGCCAGATATAATGTCTGTGAGGTGCTAATGTAATGAAATACTGATAGCTGATGAACTTTGGTTCTGCATGCCGGCAGGCCCCAGTCTCGGTAACGGTTGTTTACATCTCGAGTTTCTAGTGCGCATGTCCCAAAAGTATCTTTTTAGTGCAATGTGTCGAACTCCACATGTACACGAAAAGAAAAAGTACATTCAAAAAGGAAGCTATAGATAGACTTGTCAACGACCGACATAATTCGCAGGCATTCTGGAAGGAAATAAAGAAATGGAAACTTCATACCAGACTAAGAAATGACATAACACAGAAGACTGGTTTCGTCAGTTTTCCACACATTTAAATGGCAGTGCTGAACAACACGATCACGATATTTTTGAGCCAGAAAGTAACGAAGCTTATAAAAATTTATGTTTGATTGCCTAAATATTGATATAACAGAATTAGAAGTAAATGCCAAAATATTAATATAACAGAATTAGAAGTAAACGCCTAAATATTGATATAACAGAATTAGACGTAAACGCCTAAATATTGATATAACAGAATTAGAAGTAAACGCCTAAATATTGATAGGGGCCTATAACAGAATTAGAAGTAAAAGAAGCTATAAAACATGCTAAATCAGGAAAAGCAGCAGGACCTGATGGGTTAATAAATGATGTTTTAAAAGTCTCACAGGATATGATTGTCCCTTTACTGACAAAGTATTATAAAGCATATGTTAATAGGTAAAGTTTTACAAGTTTCTCAGGATATGATTCTCCCTTTTTTGACAAAGTATTTTAATGTCTTCGAAGGGCACGTATCCCAGTGAATGGTCAAAAGCTATCATGCTTCCAACCCATAGAAAAGGAGACATTCACAATTCCGATAATTATTGTGGTATTGCTCTTTTGTCTTGCCTCAGCAAACTGTATACTTATATATTGAATAAGAGGTTAACAGATTGGTCGAATACATACAACATTACATCTTAAACACAGGCTGGTTTTCGCAAAGATTATTCAACAATCGACCACGTTTTCACATTACATGCCTTAGTTCAGAAACATCTCGCTCTAAACAGAAAGATTAATGTAGCCTTTGTGGACTTTCAGAAAGCGTTCGACACAGTCAAGAGATATGTACTGTGGAATATTTTACTAAAGATCGGAATTGGTAGTAGAATGCTTTCAGCGCTCCAAGCAATGTATAACTCCGTAAAATTTTGCGTAAGAGACAATCTGATTGATACCGAGTGTTTTGAATGTCTTCAAGGACTTAAACAGGGCTGTTCGGCTTCTCCAATACTTTTTTCTTTTATTATTAACGAATTAGCTGCTTATATAACTAATAACGGTAAGCATGGCTTCCAGCTTAGACCTGACACAACTAGTTGTTTTTGTTAATGTTTGCTGATGATATTGCTTCGTTTTCGTCCAGCCTGAGTGGCCTTCAAACACAGCTGAACAATTTATGTGTAATATCTGCAGAACTTGGACTGAAAGTGAACCTCAGTAAAACAAAAATAGTAGTGTTCAGAAAGATGCATGGGCTAAAATCACTTCAGACCCAAAGAGTTTAAGCATGATAGCAGGGGTTAAGGTTGAATTTGACTGTCCTTTAGACCAGTTATCCAGGTTATCTTGCACAAAAACAAATGTCACAAATCAGAAAGTGTGCAAGATCATTGATTCAGAAATTCAAAAGTTGATAGCTAAGAAAGTAATTTCTCCTTGTGAGCATTGCCCTGGTGAAGTTATTTCTCCAGTTTTCACCAGGGAAAAGAAAGATGGATCTTATCACATGATTTTAAATCTAAAAAAGACCCAATGGGACATGCAAGAAAAAAAGAAAGAAAAAAGAAGAAGAAAAAAAGAAAAAGAAGAAAACAAAGGCAAGTATACAAAGAGACACATTAAAAGGTCTCTCTGTCTTGCATTCATACACATAAATACATACATACAGACATACACACAGACAGACATATGTACATAACAGACACGCACGCACATACACGAACACACGTGCGCGCGCGCACGCATGCACACACGCGCGCGCGTGGGCGATGGCAGGAATACGTGCTGAGACAAAACTAGACATAAGCTGGTCTGTTTAGATTACAGAAGTTCATTAAAACCAAACATCTGAAAAGATTATCCTTGAAAGAGGAGAGCGTAACCATTGTTACGACATTCATAGATCCACAGATATACCCCTGAGAATGAAAAAAAACTTGTTTTAAAGATATCGGTTCTAGGTCTTGGTAACAATAACCTCTGATTCTGTGAACAGTTTAGACAGATATGACGGGAGTTTACTGCTCAAAACCTTGTACATCAGTATACCTTTGTTACAGCGGAGATGTTCCAAAAGAGGCAGGATTTGTAATTTTTATCTTTTATTCTGTCGATAGGAGCGGATCAGGCAAAATAAGCTTGGCTGCTTTTGCTCTCCGAAAAAGGGAGTCTAATCTTTTCAGATGTATACCACCATAGTCATCCCACACAGTGGAGAGTGAGCGAGCGAGCGAGTTAGAGAGAGAGAGAGAGAGAGAGAGAGAGAGAGAGAGAGAGAGAGAGAGAGAGAGAGAGACGCTTTGACGCTTTGATGTTTTATTGCCTTCAGCGAAGTTAGCCATAGAGGCAAGGGGGTTCCACACATAGTTTTAGCAATCGCATCATTCACAAATCATAACAAATAATAATCATGGTAGAAAACAATACAGTCAAAACAAATATTACAAAGTTTTTGCGTATTAATGTTGCCGGGCATCTTATACACGTTCATAAGGAGTGACATAAAATTAAACACACACGTAGAATGTACTATCTTCCCTTCCCTATCGCCCCCCGCACCCCTCCACCCCCACCCCGTCCCCCTCCCCGCCCCCCCCCCCCCCCCCCCTCCACTCTTGCCTTTCCTATCCTGACCCACCAGTCTCCTTCCTTTGACCCTCAGAGAGAGAGAGAGAGAGAGAGAGAGAGAGAGAGAGAGAGAGAGAGAGAGAGAGAAGAATTCAAATGGAATTGCCACTCTCCTGCCTGCCAGCTAGCACATTTATTCACAGACTAGTACAGTGTGAAAACTGACATAAATTGAACTGATCTGGGAAGAAAAGAATTATTTGCCAAAGTTTTTTTTTTATGGTTTGTAACGTTAAAACGTAAACTTTAAGTGGATTGTCTTTGAAATGTAAGACCCGGAAAATAATTTTGGCACCACCACAGCAAGCTTACTTTCATTTTCCAGTTGCAACAGATTTAAAGGGGGCGGGGGGAAGGAGGGGGGCTAGGTACTGGAATTTTTTTATAATATCTACAGATTCTGTTTTCCTGTAGTCATATAAACATGATCATTTTCTTTCAAAATGGGCTGCTAAAATCCATCACAAAACGCGCAATTTTCCATGTAAGAATTTTGATTTTAAGTTTTCCCTAAAACTGAGATCACCCATGAAGAGAAAAAACTTACCTTGACCTGTCCTTCTATGAATATAGTGTGTTTATTTCTGTGTACTATTGTTGTTTTTGTTTTCTTTTGTCGTACAGACTTTGAAATGTTGTCATTCGTGTAGACTGCTTTTCTGGTAGTTTTTTTCTCTCCGAGTCTTCTTAAGCATCATATAATTCATTCTCTGTATTCAAGCATTCAGGCATTTGTATTGTTTCCCACACCTCTCCTCAATAGCGAGAGAGAGGGGGGAGGGGAAGGGGGGGCGGAGAAACAGCATATGCACGCGTGTCTATGTGTCTGTGTCACAGTGAGAGAGAGGGGGAAAAGAGAGAGAGAGAGAAGAGAGAGAGAGAGAGAGAGAGAGAGAGAGAAGATGGGCTGGTGGTGATTTTAGCAGACTGTTTGAAAGAAATGTGTCTATTGTTTCAATAGAAGCAGTAACACAAACACCAGCTTCCTTTGACCGGAGATCAAGTAGTCACTACCTCCTCGAATGTTGCTTATTATACTCTTCAAGATGTTGTGGCATTTAACAAAAGACTGAGTCAACACAGCACTGCAGTTGTCTTTGAGAATAAGATTTTGTGGCAAAAATGATGGCACGGAGGGAACCAAGCACTGGCAGCAAAGGCAATCATTGCGATGAAGAAACCTTAAAATATGAAAACAAAAGAGAACTTCCAAACTAGAGAGCGATTGGGGAAATAAACAGTAACAGGAAAGATTTTCCTCTGAATGTGTGTCGTTCTCTTTTGTACAATAAAGAAGAAAAACTTGAGTAGGGAGAAGATAAAGGATGTCTCTCTCTCTCCTCTCTCTCTCTCTCTCTCTCTCTCTCTCTCGTTTTAAGTTACGCCAAGTGTGTATATGACCTGTACAGGCACTTTGAATTGTTCTTTTTTTCTGCAAGACAACATAAATACTGTTAATGTTGTTACAACTCGTCTTACCAGGTAGAAGGGGAGACCTGTTCGATTGAAAAGAGTAACATGAGAAGGGATATGGGAATCATGATCGTCTTTGATTGTTTTGTTTCTGCTTTCTCTTCCTCTGGGCATACCACCTAAAATGTAACAATCCATTAGAAACTGGGCACGTCAGTCAGAAAGTATTCTGTTACTGTCTCAGTGACACCAGGCACGTCAAAATGTATCCTATCACTTTCCCAGTGATACTGGGCACGTCAAAATGTATCTTAATACTGTCCCAGTGACACCGGCATGTCAAAATGTATCCCATTACTGTCCCAGTGACACCGGGCGCGTCAAAATGTATCCTATTACCAGTGACACCGGGCACGTCAAAATGTATCCTAATACTGTCCCAGTGACACCGGGCACGTCAAAATGTATCCTATTACCAGTGACACCGGGCACGTCAAAATGTATCCTATTACCAGTGACACCGGGCACGTCAAAATGTATCCTATTACCAGTGACACCGGGCACGTCAAAATGTATCCTATTACTGTCCCAGTGCCACCGGGCACGTCAAAATGTATCCTATTACTGTCCCAGTGACACTGGGCACGTCAAAATGTATCCTATTACCAGTGCCACCGGGCACGTCAAAATGTATCCTATTACTGTCCCAGTGACACCAGGCACGTCAAAATGTATCCTATTACTGTCCCAGTGACACTGGGCACGTCAAAGTGTATCCTAATACTGTCACAGTGACACCGGGCACGTCAAAATGTATCCTATTACTTTTCCAGTGACACCAGGCACGTCAAAATGTATCCTAATACTGTCACAGTGACACCGGGCACGTCAAAATGTATCCTATTACTTTTCCAGTGACACCAGGCACGTCAAAATGTTTCCTATTACTTTCCCAGTGACACCAGGCACGTCAAAATGTATCCTATTACTTTCCCAGTGACACCAGGCACGTCAAAATGTATCCTAATACTGTCACAGTGACACCAGGCACGTCAAAATGTATCCTATTACTTTTCCAGTGACACCAGGCACGTCAAAATGTATCCTATTACCAGTGCCACCGGGCACGTCAAAATGTATCCTATTACTTTCCCAGTGACACCAGGCACGTCAAAATGTATCCTATTACTTTTCCAGTGACACCAGGCACGTCAAAATGTATCCTAATACTGTCACAGTGACACCAGGCACGTCAAAATGTATCCTATTACTTTCCCAGTGACACCAGGCACGTCAAAATGTATCCTATTACTTTTCCAGTGACACCAGGCACGTCAAAATGTATCCTATTACTTTCCCAGTGACACCAGGCACGTCAAAATGTATCCTATTACTTTTCCAGTGACACCAGGCACGTCAAAATGTATCCTATTACTTTCCCAGTGACACCAGGCACGTCAAAATGTATCCTAATACTGTCCCAGTGACACCAGGCACGTCAAAATGTATCCTATTACTGTCCCAGTGACACCAGGCACGTCAAAATGTATCCTATTACTGTCCCAGTGACACCAGGCACGTCAAAATGTATCCTATTACTGTCCCAGTGACACCAGGCACGTCAAAATGTATCCTATTACTGTCCCAGTGACACCAGGCACGTCAAAATGTATCCTATTACTGTCCCAGTGACACCAGGCACGTCAAAATGTATCCTATTACTTTTCCAGTGACACCAGGCACGTCAAAATGTTTCCTATTACTTTCCCAGTGACACCAGGCACGTCAAATGTATCCTATTACGTTTCCAGTGACACTGGGCAGTCAGAAAGTATCATGTTACTTTCCCAGTGACACCAGGATGTCAGAAAGTATCCTATTACTTTCCAATGACACCGGATTGTCAGAAAGTATCCTATTACTTTCCAATGGTTGTAGTCTTAGGACAGGACAATGACAGTCAGGGTTCTGGTTTTTATACCAGAATGATACTCACAGATGCGACCAGTACTGGAATCGCCAGAACACACGTTAAAAAAATTCACTTAAACAAGAAATGAAAATAAAATCACCCACAGTGTTGGCACATGATGACATAGAAAGTAGCATATGTGTAAGAACAGTTTGCGCACAGCTAACACCTCGTGCGCAGCGAACGCGAGCTAATCTCACGTCGGGGTCGCAGCCAACATATTGAACCAGGTCATGGTAGTCTGTGCGGGCGGCTTACTTACTCAGGCTTCAATGCTAAAGATGGCAGACGAGTGTTACTCAGGCTTCAATGCTAAAGATGGCAGACGAGTGTGTTATAAAAATCATAACGATAATTATAGTAATAATCATAACAATCATTATGATAATAGTCATAACAGCTGCTGTGGTAGTATTTTACTACTACTACTACTACTACTACTACTACTACTACTACTACTACTACTACTACTAGGACAGGAGAGGACGGGACAGGACAAGATGAGGCAGGTAGGACGGGGCAGAACAGGATAAGAAGGGTAGGGCGGGGTAGGACAGGATAAGACAGGGTAGAACAGGATAAGAAGGGTAGGGCCGGGCAGGACAGGATAAGACAGGGTAGAACAGGGCAGGACAGGATAAGACAGGGTAGGACGGGGCAGAACAGGATAAGACAGGGTAGGATGGGGCAGGACAAGATAACACAGGGTAGGACGGGGCAGGACAGGATAAGACAGGGTAGGACGGGGCAGGACAGGATAAGACAGGGTAGGACGGGGCAGGACAGGATAAGACAGGGTAGGACGGGGCAGGACAGGATAAGACAGGGTAGGACGTGGCAGGACAGGATAAGACAGGGTAGGATGGGGCAGGACAGGATAAGACAGGGTAGGCCGGGGCAGGACAGGATAAGACAGGGTAGGACGGGGCAGGACAGGATAAGACAGGGTAGGATGGGGCAGGACAGGATAAGACAGGGTAGGACGGGGCAGGACAGGATAAGACAGGGTAGGACGGGGCAGAACAGGATAAGACAGGGTAGGACGGGGCTGAACAGGATAAGACAGGGTAGGCCGGGGCAGGACAGGATAAGACAGGGTATGACGGGGCAGGACAGGATAAGACAGGGTAGGACGGGGCAGGACAGGATAAGACAGGGTAGGACGGGGCAGAACAGGATATGTCGGGCAGGACAGGGCAGTCCGGGAAAGGACAGGGTAGGGTGGAACAGGGCTGGCAGGACAAAACAGAACAAATCGGACAGGGCTGGACAGGGAAGGACGGGAAGCTGAAGGACAGGGTAGGATGGGGTTAGGCTGACTGGCGCCTCTGTGTTATCCGTGTAGTCAAGATGAGGAGGTAAGCACACACACACACACACACATACACACACGCACGCACGCACGCACGCACGCACGCACGCACGCACGCACACACACACGCAGGGAAGCACGCACGCATGCACGCACGCACGCACGCACGCACACACAAACACGCACGCGCTTGAATGTTTGACTTTGTGCACCGAGAATGGCACCGCGCTTTCTAAAGAGAACGTACATAACTCAATGAATCATTCCGTGTAAAGATTATGCAAGCCATACGGTGAAACTAACATAATATCAGAAAATCCAGGACAGTAATATAATTCATGTTCTGTCTTGCTCAGATATAGCTTGAGAAGCAGAGAGAGAGAGAGAGAGAGAGAGAGAGAGAGAGAGAGAGAGAGGAGAGAGAGAGAGAGAGAGAGAAGACAGACAGACAGACAGACAGAGAGACAGACAGAGAGACAGAGAGAGAGACAGAGATGGAGAGAGACAGAAAATCCATCCATCCTGAGGAGGAAAGAGAGAGAGAGAGAGACAGACAGACAGACAGACAGACAGACAGACAGACAGACAGACAGAGAGAGAGAGAGAAGAGAGAGAGAGAGAGAGAGAGAGAGAGAGGGAGAGAGAGAGAGATGAAGGCGATTTCAACAGAACGCTTAACAGAAGCGTTACTGTTTTTTTGTCAACAGAAACAGAGACATGGACACCACCTCAGCGAGCAAGCGCTTCCATTGACACAATATCACTGGAGACTGTATGTTGCGAAAAATCCATAACTATTCCATGTTGCTCGTTCGACCTGTGTTGTGTTATTTACCCGTACGGCATATGTTGTCCGAAGCGCTAATCACGAACACAGGAATGAGTCTCCACAGCAGTGGGATGGTCTTCAGGGGATAAGAATTGGTGATAACAGTACGAGCGTGGCTGGAACCAAAGGCACGAGCAGGGAAGGCAGTCATTGCACAGAACACCTTTGATGAAAATAGATAAAGAAAGAAAGAAATGAATGAATGAATAAATAAATAGTTAAAAAATGAATACATAAGTGATAAGTGAAATAAACGGCAAACATGAAAGATTTTCCTCGGAATATTTGTCTGTCTGTTTTGTTCTGTGAACAAACTGATAATCTTTTTGTAGAGTTAATTTCATTTGTTAGTACTATGTTTGGTTAAGAAGAAGAACATGCGCAAGGAGAAGGGAACTCCTCTCTCTCTCTCTCTCTCTCTCTCTCTCTCTCTCTCTCTCTCTCTCTCTCTCTCTCTCTCTCTCTCTCCCCATTGCACAAACCCAACTTTCTTATATTAAAAATCTAAAAACATCTTGCCAGAAAGCTCTGAACATTTTGCGGGTCGTAACATACACTTAGTCGGTAAGCAGCGAGGGAGTAGGCTTCACACACACACCCCACCCCTCCCCCACCCCAGGAGCTAAACCAGACTATGTCTAAAATGTGCTCCTGGATGTGCTAAATCCATTTTACGCATGTTAACAGAAAAAAAGTCTGGGATGGTCTTAGAGTTATTGTCCTTGCCGCAAGGGTACCTCCCTAAACCGCTTTTCGGCAATCGCATTTTCAATAAGTAATCAAGTGGTATTAAAACTTAGAAAACTAGTTTTTGCTTCCATGTTTATTAAAAACAATTGGTAGGTATCATAAAAAGAGTATTACAAATAACAGTAAGGCTATATCTTGGCTTCAGTGATGCATGTTCTTCACATACTGTTATTTTCATGACTAAAAGACGATGTCATCTCTCGCACTTAAACACATATTAAAACATTCGTCACTTGGAACACATTTTCATAAACTACAATACATTAGGATAATTTCGACCAAGTTTGAAGGTTCTAGACTAATTAGGTATGTCACAATTGCAAAACGATCATCCCTACCCCCAAAAACCAAAAACTGGAATATCGCCCACAGTCCTAAACGAAACCCACAAATCATTACTTGATTTATGAAATACAGCGAGTATTCACCCTGGAAACACTAACATACTTAGTGTCCATACACAAAAAAAGTATCAATGATACTCTGTAAAACATATTATCATTCTCTGAATTAAAAGATGTTGTCATCTTTAAAAAAAAGAAAAACGGTCCCATACTATGGAAATACTTTCACAAACAAACGCAAAAATGCATTAGGATACTTAAGGTGAAGGTTGAAGGTTTCAAACCAATCAGTTACATCGAAATTGCAAGGAAATCACTCCTTACCCCCAAAAGACAGGATCAGTTGAAATTCTGGAACACTGGCAAAAGCTACAATACCTCTCCTCCAATTCATTTTCTGTTCTCACAAAAACTGTCTGATCTCTGTGCAAGCAAATTTTTTGTTTGGGATTCTCTGCTTTTCAATCATCATCTGAATCATCAGAGTCAAAGCTATCATCCAGTCTATTCTGCAGTAGACACTGTGTGTCATCATCATTATCGGGGCAGGACAGGATTAGACAGGATTAGACAGGATAGGACGGGGCAGGACAGGATGAGACAGGGTAGGACGGGGCTGAACAAGATAAGACAGGGCAGGACGGGGCAGGACAGGATGAGACAGGGTAGGACGGGGCAGGAGAGGATAAGACAGGGTAGGATGTGGCGGGACAACATAAGACAGGGTAGCACGGGGCAGGACAGGATAAGACACGGTAGGACGGGGCAGGACATGATAAGACACGGTAGGATGGGGCAGGACATGATAAGACACGGTAGGACGGGGCAGGACATGATAAGACACGGTAGGACGGGGCAGGACAGGATAAGACAGGGTAGGACGGGGCAGGACAGGATAAGACAGGGTAGGACGGGGCAGGACAGGATAAGACAGGGTAGGACGGGGCAGGACAGGATAAGACAGGGTAGGACGGGGCAGGACAGGATAAGACAGGGTAGGACGTGGCAGGACAGGATAAGACAGGGTAGGACGGGGCAGGACAGGATAAGACAGGATAGGACGGGGCAGGACAGGATAAGACAGGGTAGGACGGGGCAGGACAGGATAAGACAGGGTAGGACGGGGCAGGACAGGGTAGGACGGGGCAGGACAGGATAAGACAGGGTAGGATGGGGCAGGACAGGATAAGACAGGGTAGGACGGGGCAGGACAGGATTAGACAGGGTAGGACGGGGCAGGACAGGATAAGACAGGGTAGGACGGGGCTGAACAGGATAAGACAGGGTAGGACGGGGCAGAACAGGATATGTCGGGCAGGACAGGGCAGTCCGGGAAAGGACAGAGTAGGGTGGAACAGGGCTGGC
>CM065734.1:5919854-5927354 GCA_033310375.1 Conus canariensis
CTGGTGAACACACCTCTCCCTGCTTCAAGCCTCGTGGGCACATAAATACATCAGTTAATTCACCATGGACACGTACCGTTGCTTTAACGACATGATAAATCGATCTTAGAGCATTAAATATCTTGCCTTGCAATCCAGACTTGCGTAAAACAGCCCATAATTTCCCTCTGCACACTATGTCGAAAGCTTTGCGGAAATCTATAAATGCCACGTAAAGTTTTCTATGCCTCAAAAGTTGCTTTTGAGCCATAGCGAACATAGTGAAAACATGGTCTGCTGTGGAATAACCTTCCCTAAACCCAGCTTGCTCCTCGCCAAAAATATCATTTACATCAATCCATCTTGAGATACGTTTGTTTAATGTAAAATTGTACAGTTTACTACACATATTAAGAAGCGAGATTCCTCGATAATTGTCAGGAATATTTAAGTCACCCTTTTTATGCAGGGGCTGGATGATTGACAAAGACCATTCATCTGGAAACAATCCATGATCAAACAGGTAGTTAAAGAATTTCAATAGGAAAGGCAAAATATGTTATATACCATTTTTATAAAACTCTCCTATGAGACCATCCGGACCTGCAGCTTTTCGGCTTTTGAGTGCTCGTACTGCCTCCCGAATTTCTCCTGTAGTGATTGCCTCATTCAGTGTGTCACAGTTAAATGTGACTTGGGCTGCATCATGAGCATCAAAATTAGCATCTTCATTACCCTCAATGCTACCATCATCGCTACGGTCATTGCCACTGGCGTTGAAAACATTGGTGAAATGCTCGAACCATTCAGTTTTAGTTATTGTGTTTTGTCCACTAACTGAGGGTGATGCAGAACGGACTGTATCCCAAAACTTTCTTGGATTATTCAAATTGTCGTGCAAGGAATGCAAAACATTTACCTTGTAAGATTTCTTTTTACATTCAAGTAGCTCTTTGTACTGCCTTCTTTTCTCGGAATAAGCTATTCTGTCGGTATCGAGGTGAGATCTGCCGAACTGGTGCAGTTTCCTGCGCAAAAGAGTCCTAGTCTGTTTACATTCAAGATCGTACCATCTTTTTCTCTTTTCTGACCCAACATGTATAGTTTTTTTCATACATCCACCTGCATATGTAAAGCATTCATTGAATTTGCTTAGTGTTTGATTTATATCAATTTCAATAAGTGATACAGCTTCGTCCATGATATTTTTCACATTTTCATTATGCATCAGGTCAGAGAACGTTTCATACTTGTTCTCGACCCATTTATACATACATACTGAAACAACTTTATGGGTAAAATTAAGTTTTGGGAGAACCGCATCAGCAAATACATTTAGAGATATTTCGATAGCCGCATGCTTCGATTCAACCATAGGAACAACGTTAAAACAATCACATCTTTCTAGCAGCCGGTTTGAAATCAAACAGTAATCCACAACACTACATCCAGTTGCAGATATATATGTATATTCCCCTGAAAAAGACTTCGATTCCAATCCATTCAAGATGCAAAGCTCATACTGGTCACATACATATAGTAACAAGCGACCAAAAGGGTTGACTATGCTATCTGAAGACGTACGTAATCTATCATTGGAATAAGTTGCATCCTCCGTGTCAGCAGGTGCTCATAAATCATAAAATTCGTTTGATATATTGCTTTTTTGTGAATTTAGGGAACCAGTTCGTGAGTTTAAATCTCCACAAATCATAATTGGAACATCATTATATTCATTTCCAAGATCGAGCAAGCAGTCTTCCAACAGACTAACACCATTATAAATGTCCGTTTCCTGGTAATGAGGCGAGTTTTCAGGGGGAATGTAAACTCCAATTACCAAGCAATCAGACATGGTTCCCATGAGCTGGCGGGACACTTTCAGAATAACAATATTGTCCATTTCACATTCAACTCTACGTACATATTTACTAAGTGATTTTCGAACAAGGAAAACAACACCACCTGATAGACGACCATGTGCACTGTCTGATACTTTAATACCAGGTGAAACATATGCTACATGTGAAGGAGCTAAATGATCAGGAAATGTGTGGGAAAAAGTTTCCAATAAGAGGACAAAGTCATACTTTGCAACAAAATGGGGTAAATCAAGTTCATTCGCAATCCTCCATATGCCTTCTACATTAAATGACACAAAACGTAGTCTTTGATGTGTACTGACGAACAAGGCTGATTCAACAGCAGTCAGAACGGTCACACTGAGTCACTTCGGACAGAGGACAGTCATTATCAGCGACACTAATGACAGCATGTACATTATCGTCATAACAATTGCCACATTTCACATCAGAGTTATCATCGAGTTCAAAACAGTTTGAGATTTGTTGTGTCACTATTAAGTCGGTAAAAGGATCAAAGCTAGGGCGATGGCCTGATTGCTATTTCACACAACTGGAATTCGGCATGCCAGAATTTTGAGTTGGTGTGTTCCGTTGCCAGTCCTTGGGAAGTGTTGCTAGGTTGGACGCAGAGAGAGCAGACCTCTGATTTCTGGTTCGCACAGGTGTCGCCGGGGGCGGCTGATTGCAATCAGAACGTGGCTGTCCCACCAAACGTGACCTCCCTCGTCCCCTCCCTCCACTGGCATCTTTCTTTGCCGTGGCTGAACTTGATGACTGCTCCGTCGGAGTCCTCAGAGGAGAGCCCCGACCATGACCACGGGGAGGCAATGAGAACGGCTGGAAGCTGGTGCCCTCCTCGGCAGTGTCGTCCTCGTCTCCTGCACGTTGTGGACTGTTCGCGTTGGCCCGGTGCTGCACTCTGCCTGATGTTGTGTCCTGCGTGTGATCCTCGGAGAGACCGGCGTCGTCGGCATCTTCCATCTGATGGGGACAGGCAGCTGTGGTGTCCTGGCTTTGTGCCACAGCATCAGCGTAGGTACGGGCCGGGGACACTGGTGGGAAAAGGGTGGTAACAGAGGGGCGATGATCAGCGGGGTAAAGACTGGGGTGGGGCCTGTTGTCACGGCTGTAACTGCTGTCTGGGTGTCTTCGGGATTCTGTGACGATCAGCTTGCCTCTGGAATAGTAGCCATGCTTGCCTTCCTGATGGAGCTGCGCCATGGTGTTCCTCTGCTGCCTTGTCAGGTCCCCTGCCACTCGTATGCCGTCCGAGTCCCGCATCTGCTCTTCCCCTCGCGGTCTTTCATAACAACCATAGCGTCCCTCCATCTGTGGAACTTTACAATGACTGGGCGTGGCCTGCTGGAGTTGGGAGATGGTAAGCCAAGACGGTGTGCCCTATCGATGTCGTCCATCGTCCAGCTTTTCTGATGGAAATAGTGATTCAGATGCTGAATCACTCTCTCCATACATCGATCGTGGGATTCGCCTTCCTCTTCTCGTAATCCATACAGCAGCAAGTTGGATCGCCGAGAAAAGCGCTCCTGCCTCTCCACTTCATCTTCAAGATGTCTCACTCTGGAATCAAACTGACGCTGATCTTCTTTCATGTGACCCAGCTGTTCACTAGTCTTCTTTATTGATGACTGCAACGTGAAGACAACGTTCTGTATTTGTATGAACTGATCTTGTAAACGTTCATATTTCTCGTTGATATTGTCCTCTAAACGCTGTACATGGGACCTTGTATGATTCATCAGGTCAATGAACTTGTTCAGGTTGCCTTCCATTCTTTCTGATTGTTCACTCTGTATGTCAACGGGAGCCTTCTTTGAGTTTTCCATAGAGCTGGGCCCTGGGTTGGTTTCCACTTGTCCGGACAGCAGCAACAGGAAACGCAGGTCTGGTGGTGGGTGTACAGAATGGCCGTCATAGGTAGCACAAGGTGCTGGCACAAAAGAGAATGTTGGCCTGTCTGACAAACTGTCACGGTAGCTAAGGTGCGGAAGGGAATCCTTGTTCATAGTCAGTGGAGACACTGAGTTTCTCATGCCAAAACTATGACACAGTTCTCCCGTGCACATGATGCTGTAAACACAGAACGGTACACTGTACGCGATCAGTGTCAACAGGCCCATCCACACAAAAAAGACAGTGATATCCAATCCACTGTGTACACTGCCACAAAATACTTCACGGGACGCACGGGATCTCTTGCCAGTTCTCTTCTTCAACAAGAGGTTGGCTAGTTTGGGTGCAAATGTACCGATCGCATTACGATATGCCTCAATGTCCACACCCATTGTGGCGGAAAAAAAAATCGCAGTTCACAGAAACGATGAAAAAAAACACCAATAAAACCAACACCACTATTATACAACGATAAGTCTGTAAGCCAACTGCCAAACTAATCGCCAACACTCAACAGGCCCTTTAGTAAACACTAAACAGACAGAGTAGAAAACCAAGAATGGATCCAGAGAGAGAGAGAGAGAGAGAGAGAGAGAGAGATGAAGGCGATTTTAACAGAACGCTTAACAGAAACGTTACTGGTATTTTGTCAACAGAAACAGAGGCATGGACACCAACTCAGCGAGCAAGCGCTTCCATTGACACAAAATCACTGGAGACTATATGTTGCGTAAATTCCATAACTATTCCATGTTGCTCGTTCGACATGTGTTGTTTTATTTACCCGTACGGCATATGTTGTCCGCAGCGCTAATCACGAACACAGGAATGAGTCTCCACAGCAGTGGGATGGTCTTCAGGGGATAAGAATTGGTGATAACAGTACGAGCGTGGCTGGAACCAAAGGCACGAGCAGGGAAGGCAGTCATTGCACAGAACACCTTTGATGAAAATAGATAAAGAAAGAAAGAAATGAATGAATGAATAAATAAATAGTTAAAAATGAATACATAAGTGATAAGTGAAATAAACGGCAAACATGAAAGATTTTCCTCGGAATATTTGTCTGTCTGTTTTGTTCTGTGAACAAACTGATAATCTTTTTGTAGAGTTAATTTCATTTGTTAGTACTATGTTTGGTTAAGAAGAAGAACATGCGCAAGGAGAAGGGAACTCTCTCTCTCTCTCTCTCTCTCTCTCTCTCTCTCTCTCTCTCTCTCTCTCTCTCTCTCTCTCTCCCCATTGCACAAACCCAACTTTCTTCCATGGTTGCGTAAATTCCATAACTATGCCATGTTGCTTGTTCTACGTGTGTTGCTCTATCTTCCTGGACGGCACATGTTGTTTTGCAACCTAGTCACAGACACAGGACTGAGTCACCGCAGCAGTGGGATGGTCTTCAGGGTACAGGAATTGGTGATAACAGTACGAGCGTGGCTGGAACCAAAGGCACGAACAGGGAAGGCAGTCATTGCACAGAACACCGTTGATGAAAATAGATAAATAAATAAATGAATAAATAAATAAATAGATAAAAATGAATAGATAAGTGATAAGTGAAATAAACGGCAAACATGAAAGATTTTCCTCGGAATATTTGTCTGTCTGTTTTGTTCTGTGAACAAACTGATAATCTTTTTGTAGAGTTAATTTCGTTTGTTAGTACGATGTTTGGTCAAGAAGAAGAACATGCGCAAGGTGAAGGGAACTCTCTCTCTCCTCTCTCTTCTCTCTCTCTCTCTCTCTCTCTCTCTCTCTCTCTCTCTCTCTCTCCATTGCACAAACCCAACTTTCTTAGTCATCTTAAAAATCTAAAAACATCCTCCCAGAAAGCTCTGAACATTCTGCGGGTCGTAACAAACACTGACTTAGTCGGTGAGGACCGAGGGGGTAGGCTTCACCCCACCCCCTCCCCCACCCCAGGAGCTAAACCAGACTATGTCTAAAATGTGCTCCTGGATGTGCTAAATCCATTTTACGCATGTTAACAGAAAAAAAGTCTGGGATGGTCTTAGAGTTATTGTCCTTGCCGCAAGGGTACCTCCCCAAATTTCTTTTCGGCAATTGCATTTTCAATAAGTAATCAAGTGGTATTAAAACTTAGAAAACTAGTTTTTGCTTCCATGTTTATTAAAAACAATTGGTAGGTATCATAAAAAGAGTATTACAAATAACAGTAAGGCTATATCTTGGCTTCAGTAATGCATGTTCTTCACATACTGTTATTTTCATGACTAAAAGACGATGTCATCTCTCGCACTTAAACACATATTTAAACATTCGTCACTTGGATTACATTTTCATAAACTACAATACATTAGAATAATTTCGACCAAGTTTGAAGGTTCTAGACTAATTAGGTGTGTCACAATTGCAAAACGATCATCCCTACCCCCAAAAACCAAAAACTGGAATATCGCCCACAGTCCTAAATGAAACCCACAAATCATTACTTGATTTATGAAATACAGCGAGTATTCACCCTGGAAACACTAATATACTTGGTGTCCACACCAAAAAAAATTGTTTCAATGACACTCTGTAAAACATATGATCATTCTCTGAATTAAAAGATGTCATCTTTAAGAAAAGAAAAAGGTCCCATACTATGGAAATACTTTCACAAACAAACACAAAAATGCATTAGGATATTTAAGGTGAAGGTTGAAGGTTTCAAACCAATCAGTTACATCGAAATTGCAAGGAAATCACTCCTTACCCCCAAAAGACAGGATCAGTTGAAATTCTGGAACACTGGCAAAAGCTACAATACCTCTCCTCCAATCCATTTTCTGTTCTCACAAAAACTAAGTCTGATCTCTGTGCACGTAAACGTTTTGCTTGGGATTCTCTGCTTTTCAATCATCATCTGAATCATCAGAGTCAAAGCTATCATCCAGTCTATTCTGCAGTAGACACTGTGTGTCAT
Source organism: Conus canariensis (assembly GCA_033310375.1). NCBI lineage: Eukaryota > Metazoa > Mollusca > Gastropoda > Neogastropoda > Conidae > Conus > Conus canariensis. The sequence continues at coordinate 5,926,539 of CM065734.1, forward strand.
CAGCATCAACAACATCTCGGTCTGGCAAGTCATCCAGAAGACTGTCAAGAACTGGCTGGGGGATGATCAGCTCTTCCTCCTCCTCTGTCCACAAGGGTTCGAGTTCTCCTTCCTTCATCACCCATCCGTGGCCATTCGTAGGTAGGGGAATCTCTGGCATGGCCTGATGAGAGAGCTTCCAGATGCCAGCATGGAAATTGCACCTCTTAATGTGCTGCTCAAGGCTCTTGTGACATGGTGGCATTGTGCCAAGGTCAATGTTGTGTGATGCACTCAGGATGTCACCTTCACATTTTTCTTTCAACAGGTAATGTCTGAGCTCGTCAACTTTGGCAAAACGTGGTTTTCCATAGAGACAACATGTGAATGACGCCAGTCCCTGTATGAGCTCCTCACTGACCTTCCAGTCCTCACCCAGTTCTGGCAGAACACGCTGAAACCTTTGTTCTGGCTGGAGAATTTTCATGGCTCTCACTTTCCCCCTGCCTTTAAAGGCGCTGCAACTGTCACATCCCGTTAACGCATACAGACCCAAGAGCGCAGAGCAATGTTCTTGTGTTCTTTCACCAGCAAGCTGTGTAACATTCAGGAGACGTTTTCTGTTGCCCTTTCCTGTATTAAAAAGAATGGTTACTCCACTGAGTTGCTGAGCATAGTGCAGTAAGATGAAGATGTCAGAATCAGGGCTTTTCACCCTGATGTATCCGTAGCCTTTTTCTTGACCATACTGGCAACACAAGACTACCCTGGAATCAGTCTCCTCTTGATCTGAATTCAGATTTTTCACTGTCTCTTTCACTGTTTTGTTGCCGTCTG
>CM065734.1:5932354-5955749 GCA_033310375.1 Conus canariensis
TGTTTAATGTAAAATTGTACAGTTTACTACACATATTAAGAAGCGAGATTCCTCGATAATTGTCAGGAATATTTAAGTCACCCTTTTTATGCAGGGGCTGGATGATTGACAAAGACCATTCATCTGGAAACAATCCATGATCAAACAGGTAGTTAAAGAATTTCAATAGGAAAGGCAAAATATGTTATATACCATTTTTATAAAACTCTCCTATGAGACCATCCGGACCTGCAGCTTTTCGGCTTTTGAGTGCTCGTACTGCCTCCCGAATTTCTCCTGTAGTGATTGCCTCATTCAGTGTGTCACAGTTAAATGTGACTTGGGCTGCATCATGAGCATCAAAATTAGCATCTTCATTACCCTCAATGCTACCATCATCGCTACGGTCATTGCCACTGGCGTTGAAAACATTGGTGAAATGCTCGAACCATTCAGTTTTAGTTATTGTGTTTTGTCCACTAACTGAGGGTGATGCAGAACGGACTGTATCCCAAAACTTTCTTGGATTATTCAAATTGTCGTGCAAGGAATGCAAAACATTTACCTTGTAAGATTTCTTTTTACATTCAAGTAGCTCTTTGTACTGCCTTCTTTTCTCGGAATAAGCTATTCTGTCGGTATCGAGGTGAGATCTGCCGAACTGGTGCAGTTTCCTGCGCAAAAGAGTCCTAGTCTGTTTACATTCAAGATCGTACCATCTTTTTCTCTTTTCTGACCCAACATGTATAGTTTTTTTCATACATCCACCTGCATATGTAAAGCATTCATTGAATTTGCTTAGTGTTTGATTTATATCAATTTCAATAAGTGATACAGCTTCGTCCATGATATTTTTCACATTTTCATTATGCATCAGGTCAGAGAACGTTTCATACTTGTTCTCGTCCCATTTATACATACATACTGAAACGACTTTATGGGTAAAATTAAGTTTTGGGAGAACCGCATCAGCAAATACATTTAGAGATATTTCGATAGCCGCATGCTTCGATTCAACCATAGGAACAACGTTAAAACAATCACATCTTTCTAGCAGCCGGTTTGAAATGAAACAGTAATCCACAACACTACATCCAGTTGCAGATATATATGTATATTCCCCTGAAAAAGACTTCGATTCCAATCCGTTCAAGATGCAAAGCTCATACTGGTCACATACAGATAGTAACAAGCGACCAAAAGGGTTGACTATGCTATCTGAAGACGTACGTAATCTATCATTGGAATAAGTTGCATCCTCCGTGTCAGCAGGTGCTCATAAATCATAAAATTCGTTTGATATATTGCTTTTTTGTGAATTTAGGGAACCAGTTCGTGAGTTTAAATCTCCACAAATCATAATTGGAACATCATTATATTCATTTCCAAGATCGAGCAAGCAGTCTTCCAACAGACTAACACCATTATAAATGTCCGTTTCCTGGTAATGAGGCGAGTTTTCAGGGGGAATGTAAACTCCAATTACCAAGCAATCAGACATGGTTCCCATGAGCTGGCGGGACACTTTCAGAATAACAATATTGTCCATTTCACATTCAACTCTACGTACATATTTACTAAGTGATTTTCGAACAAGGAAAACAACACCACCTGATAGACGACCATGTGCACTGTCTGATACTTTAATACCAGGTGAAACATATGCTACATGTGAAGGAGCTAAATGATCAGGAAATGTGTGGGAAAAAGTTTCCAATAAGAGGACAAAGTCATACTTTGCAACAAAATGGGGTAAATCAAGTTCATTCGCAATCCTCCATATGCCTTCTACATTAAATGACACAAAACGTAGTCTTTGATGTGTACTGACGAACAAGGCTGATTCAACAGCAGTCAGAACGGTCACACTGAGTCACTTCGGACAGAGGACAGTCATTATCAGCGACACTAATGACAGCATGTACATTATCGTCATAACAATTGCCACATTTCACATCAGAGTTATCATCGAGTTCAAAACAGTTTGAGATTTGTTGTGTCACTATTAAGTCGGTAAAAGGATCAAAGCTAGGGCGATGGCCTGATTGCTATTTCACACAACTGGAATTCGGCATGCCAGAATTTTGAGTTGGTGTGTTCCGTTGCCAGTCCTTGGGAAGTGTTGCTAGGTTGGACGCAGAGAGAGCAGACCTCTGATTTCTGGTTCGCACAGGTGTCGCCGGGGGCGGCTGATTGCAATCAGAACGTGGCTGTCCCACCAAACGTGACCTCCCTCGTCCCCTCCCTCCACTGGCATCTTTCTTTGCCGTGGCTGAACTTGATGACTGCTCCGTCGGAGTCCTCAGAGGAGAGCCCCGACCATGACCACGGGGAGGCAATGAGAACGGCTGGAAGCTGGTGCCCTCCTCGGCAGTGTCGTCCTCGTCTCCTGCACGTTGTGGACTGTTCGCGTTGGCCCGGTGCTGCACTCTGCCTGATGTTGTGTCCTGCGTGTGATCCTCGGAGAGACCGGCGTCGTCGGCATCTTCCATCTGATGGGGACAGGCAGCTGTGGTGTCCTGGCTTTGTGCCACAGCATCAGCGTAGGTACGGGCCGGGGACACTGGTGGGAAAAGGGTGGTAACAGAGGGGCGATGATCAGCGGGGTAAAGACTGGGGTGGGGCCTGTTGTCACGGCTGTAACTGCTGTCTGGGTGTCTTCGGGATTCTGTGACGATCAGCTTGCCTCTGGAATAGTAGCCATGCTTGCCTTCCTGATGGAGCTGCGCCATGGTGTTCCTCTGCTGCCTCGTCAGGTCCCCTGCCACTCGTATGCCGTCCGAGTCCTGCATCCGGCTCTTCCCCTCGCGGTCTTCCATAACAACCATAGCGTCCCTCCATCTGTGGAACTTTACAATGACTGGGCGTGGCCTGCTGGAGTTGGGAGATGGTAAGCCAAGACGGTGTGCCCTATCGATGTCGTCCATCGTCCAGCTTTTCTGATGGAAATAGTGATTCAGATGCTGAATCACTCTCTCCATACATCGATCGTGGGATTCGCCTTCCTCTTCTCGTAATCCATACAGCAGCAAGTTGGATCGCCGAGAAAAGCGCTCCTGCCTCTCCACTTCATCTTCAAGATGTCTCAGTCTGGAATCAAACTGACGCTGATCTTCTTTCATGTGACCCAGCTGTTCACTAGTCTTCTTTATTGATGACTGCAACGTGAAGACAACGTTCTGTATTTGTATGAACTGATCTTGTAAACGTTCATACTTCTCGTTGATATTGTCCTCTAAACGCTGTACATGGGACCTTGTATCATTCATCATGTCAATTAACTTGTTCAGTTTGCCTTCCATTCTTTCTGATTGTTCACACTGTATGTCAACGGGAGCCTTCTGTGAGTTTTCCATAGAGCTGGGCCCTGGGTTGGTTTCCACTTGTCCGGACAGCAGCAACAGGAAGCGCAGGTCTGGTGGTGGGTGTACAGAATGGCCGTCATATGTAGCACAAGGTGCTGGCACAAAAGAGAATGTTGGCCTGTCTGACAAACTGTAATGTTGGCCTGTCTGACAAACTGTCACGGTAGCTAAGGTGCGGAAGGGAATCCTTGTTCATAGTCAGTGGAGACATTGAGTTTCTCCATGCCAAAACTATGACACAGTTCTCCCGTGCACATGATGCTGTAAACACAGAACGGTACACTGTACGCGATCAGTGTCAACAGGCCCATCCACACAAAAAAGACAGTGATATCCAATCCACTGTGTACACTGCCACAAAATACTTCACGGGACGCACGGGATCTCTTGCCAGTTCTCTTCTTCAACAAGAGGTTGGCTAGTTTGGGTGCAAATGTACCGATCGCATTACGATATGCCTCAATGTCCACACCCATTGTGGCGGAAAAAAAAAATCGCAGTTCACAGAAACGATGAAAAACACACCAATAAAACCAACACCACTATTATACAACGATAAGTCTGTAAGCCAACTGCCAAACTAATCGCCAACACTCAACAGGCCCTTTAGTAAACACTAAACAGAGTAGAAAACCAAGAATGGATCCAGAGAGAGAGAGAGAGAGAGAGAGAGAGAGGAGAGAGAGAGAGAGAGAGATGAAGGCGATTTTAACAGAACCCTTAACAGAAACGTTACTGGTTTTTTGTCAACAGAAACAGAGGCATGGACACCACCTCAGCGAGCAAGCGCTTCCATTGACACAAAATTACTGGAGACTGTATGTTGCGTAAATTCCATAACTATGCCATGTTGCTTGTTCTACGTGTGTTGCTCTATCTTCCTGGACGGCATATGTTGTTTTGCAACTAGTCACAGACACAGGACTGAGTCACTGCAGCAGTTGGATGGTCTTCAGGGTACAGGAATTGGTGATAACAGTACGAGCGTGGCTGGAACCAAAGGCACGAACAGGGAAGGCAGTCATTGCACAGAACACCATTGATGAAAATAGATAAATAAATAAATGAATAAATAAATAAATAGATAAAATGAATAGATAAGTGATAAGTGAAATAAACGGCAAACATGAAAGATTTTCCTCGAATATTTGTCTGTCTGTTTGTTCTGTGAACAAACTGATAATCTTTTGTAGAGTTATTTCGTTGTTAGTACGATGTTGGTCAAAAGAGAACATGCGCAAGGAGAAGGGAACTTCTCTCTCTCTTTCGTTCGTCGTCTCTCTCTCATCTACTCTCTCTCTCTCTCTCTCTCTCTCTCTCTCCATTGCACAAACCCAACTTTCTTATCATCTTAATAATCTAAAAACATCCTCCCAGAAAGCTCTGAACATTCTGCGGGTCGTAACAAACACTGACTTAGTCGGTGAGGACCGAGGAGGTAGGCTTCACCCCACCCCCTCCCCCACCCCAGGAGCTAAACCAGACTATGTCTAAAATGTGCTCCTGGATGTGCTAAATCCATTTTACGCATGTTAACAGAAAAAAAGTCTGGGATGGTCTTAGAGTTATTGTCCTTGCCGCAAGGGTACCTCCCCAAATTTCTTTTCGGCAATTGCATTTTCAATAAGTAATCAAGTGGTATTAAAACTTAGAAAACTAGTTTTTGCTTCCATGTTTATTAAAAACAATTGGTAGGTATCATAAAAAGAGTATTACAAATAACAGTAAGGCTATATCTTGGCTTCAGTAATGCATGTTCTTCACATACTGTTATTTTCATGACTAAAAGACGATGTCATCTCTCGCACTTAAACACATGTTTAAACATTCGTCACTTGGATTACATTTTCATAAACTACAATACATTAGAATAATTTCGACCAAGTTTGAAGGTTCTAGACTAATTAGGTGTGTCACAATTGCAAAACGATCATCCCTACCCCCAAAAACCAAAAACTGGAATATCGCCCACAGTCCTAAATGAAACCCACAAATCATTACTTGATTTATGAAATACAGCGAGTATTCACCCTGGAAACACTAATATACTTGGTGTCCACACCAAAAAAAATTGTTTCAATGACACTCTGTAAAACATATGATCATTCTCTGAATTAAAAGATGTCATCTTTAAGAAAAGAAAAAGGTCCCATACTATGGAAATACTTTCACAAACAAACACAAAAATGCATTAGGATACTTAAGGTGAAGGTTGAAGGTTTCAAACCAATCAGTTACATCGAAATTGCAAGGAAATCACTCCTTACCCCCAAAAGACAGGATCAGTTGAAATTCTGGAACACTGGCAAAAGCTACAATACCTCTCCTCCAATCCATTTTCTGTTCTCACAAAAACTAAGTCTGATCTCTGTGCAAGCAAACGTTTTGCTTGGGATTCTCTGCTTTTCAATCATCATCTGAATCATCAGAGTCAAAGCTATCATCCAGTCTATTCTGCAGTAGACACTGTGTGTCATCAGCATCAACAACATCTCGGTCTGGCAAGTCATCCAGAAGACTGTCAAGAACTGGCTGGGGGATGATCAGCTCTTCCTCCTCCTCTGTCCACAAGGGTTCGAGTTCTCCTTCCTTCATCACCCATCCGTGGCCATTCGTAGGTAGGGGAATCTCTGGCATGACCTGATGAGAGAGCTTCCAGATGCCAGCATGGAAATTGCACCTCTTAATGTGCTGCTCAAGGCTCTTGTGACATGGTGGCATTGTGCCAAGGTCAATGTTGTGTGATGCACTCAGGATGTCACCTTCACATTTTTCTTTCAACAGGTAATGTCTGAGCTCGTCAACTTTGGCAAAACGTGGTTTTCCATAGAGACAACATGCGAATGACGCCAGTCCCTGTGTGAGCTTCTCACTGACCTTCCAGTCCTCACCCAGTTCTGGCAGAACACGCTGAAACCTTTGTTCTGGCTGGAGAATTTTCATGGCTCTCACTTTCCCCCTGCCTTTAAAGGCGCTACAACTGTCACATCCCGTTAACGCCAAGGATAGGACAAGGCTGGACAGGGGTGGACAGAGTAGGGAGGAGAGAACAGGCTAGGACAGAGAAGGAAAGTGCAGAACAGGATGAGACAGGGTAGGACGGCGCAGGACAGGATGAGACAGGGTAGGACGGGGCAGAACAGGATGGTACAGGGCAGGACGGGGCAGCACAGGATGAGACAGGGTAGGACGGGGCAGGACAGGATAAGACAGGGTAGGACGGGGCAGAACAGGATGGTACAGGGCAGGACGGGGCAGGACAGGATGAGACAGGGTAGGACGGGGCAGGACAGGATAAGAAGGGCAGGACGGGGCAGGACAGGATGAGACAGGGTAGGACGAGGCAGAACAGGATAAGACAGGGCAGGACGGGGCAGGACAGGATTAGACAGGATCGGACGGGGCACGACAGGATGAGACAGGGTAGGACGGGGCAGGACAGAATAAGACAGGGCAGGACGGGGCAGGACAGGATGAGACAGGGTAGGACGGGGCAGGAGAGGATAACACAGGGTAGGACGGGACAGAACAGGATAAGACAGGGTAGGACAGGGCTGAACAGGATAAGACAGGGTAGGACGGGGCAGGCGAGGATGAGACAGGGTAGGACGGGACAAAAGAGGATAAGACAGGGGAGGGGAGGACAGGATGAGACAGGGTAGGATGTGGCGGGACAACATAAGACAGGGTAGGACGGGGCAGAACAGGATAAGGCAGGGTAGGACGGGGCAGGACAGGATGAGACAGGGTAGGATGTGGCGGGACAACATAAGACAGGGTAGGACGGGGCAGAACAGGATAAGACAGGGTAGGACGGGGCAGGACAGGATAAGACAGGGTAGGACGGGGCAGGACAGGATAAGACAGGGTAGGACGGGGCAGGACAGGATAAGAAAGGGTAGGACGGGGCAGGACAGGATAAGACACGGTAGGACTGGGCAGGACAGGATAAGACACGGTAGGACGGGACAGGACATGATAAGACAGGGCAGGACAAGGCACTCATGGAAAGGACAGGGTAGCGTGGAATAGGGCTGGCAGAACAAAACAGGACAAATCGGACAGGGCGGGACAGGGTAGGACGGGAAGCTGGAAGGACAGGGGTTAGGCTGGCTGGCGCCTCCTGTGTTATCCGTGTAGTCAAGATGAGGAGGTAAGCACACACACACACACACACACACACACACACACACACACACACACACACACACACACACACACACGCACGCACGCACGCACGCACGCACGTACGTACGCACGCACGCACTCGCACGCACGCACGCACGCGCGCGCGCACGCACGCACGCACGCACGCACGCACACACACACACACACACACACACACACGCTTGATTGTTTGACTTTGTGCACCGAGAAGTGGCACCGCGCTTTCTGAAGAGAACGTACATAACCCAATGAATCATTCCGTGTAAAGATTATGCAATCCATATGGTGAAACGAACATATTATCATAAAATCCCATTACAGTGATGTAAATCGTGTTCTATCTGGCTCAGATTTAGCTTGAGAAGCAGAGAGAGAGAGGAGAGAGAGAGAGAAGAGAGAGAAGAGAGAGAGAGACAGACAGACAGACAGACAGACAGACAGACAGACAGACAGAGAATCCAGGACAGTGATATTAATCGTGTTCTGTCTGGAACAGTTACATCCTGAGGAGCAGAGAGAGAGAGAGAGAGAGAGAGAGAGAGAGAGAGAGAGAGAGAGAGAGAGAGAGAGAGAGAGAGAGAGAGAGAGATGAAGGCGATTTCAACAGAAACGTTACTGACGGTTTGTTTTTTTTTTTTTTTTTTTTTTTTTTTTTTTTGGGGGGGGGGGGGTTGTCAACAGGAACAGAGACATGGACACCACCTCAGCGAGCAAGCGCTTCCATTGACACAAAATCACTGGACATGTCATGTTGCTTAGATTACCCAGTTACAACTGCATGTTGCTTGTTCTACCCGTGTTGCATTGTGTACCTGAGCGGCCCATGTTGTTTCATACGCTAGTCACGGACACAGGACTGAGTCTCCACAGCACTGGGATGGTCTTCGGGGGACAAGAATTGGTGATAACAGTACGAGCGTGGCTGGAACCAAAGGCACGAGCAGGGAAGGCAGTCATCGCACAGAACACCTTTGATGAAAATAGATAAATAAATGAATAAATAAATAAATAAATAGATAAATAGATAAAAATAAATAGATAGGTGATAAGTGAAATAAAAAGTAAACATGAAAGATTTTCCTCGGAATATGCGTCTGTCCGTTTTGTTCTGTGAACAAACTGATAATCTTTTTTGTAGAGTTAATTTCATTTATTAGTACTATGTTTGGTCAAGAAGAATAACATGCGCAAGGAGAAGGGAACTCTGTCTCTCTCTCTCTCTCTCTCTCTCTCTCTCTCGGGGGGCATGACGGGTAATGGCGTCCGGTCAGCAGCTTGTGTTTACCGATGCAAGAAATATTGCTTTGTATGGTGTTGTTTTGAATTGTTTCAAGATGTTATACATTATAACTATTCAGTAAGTAGACAGTGTCTTTGATCGTGTGTGACAATGGTAGACTTGTTGACGTGGAGGGCCGCTATCGGCATCTTTTGTGGCAGACTGAACAATAGGTCAAAGGTCATCCGTGGTAATGTTGATGTTTTTGAACAGAAAAACGAGGACACAAACAGTGAACGGCAGGTAACCTCGGCCGATGTCCTTATTACATTTATACTGTGCTGTGTTATCATAGCTCTGATTGACAGTTCTTGTAGAAACGTGTACGAAGTACTTTCAACAGAAAAATGAACTGCTTAAAGAAAAGATAAACCCAAGAGGAACTGTGTCATGTGCTGTAGATGTGATGTGTGCCAACACCTGTGTGTGTCAGTTGGACACGCACGTGCAAGTGCTTGTCCTTGTCTTTTCTGCTGCACACGCCGTGTTCTTGCTGAGAAAGCTGCTCCTCAGTGGCGACGTGGAGACCAACCCTGGCCCCAACCCTGACGGACAGGTACACTCACACTCCGAAGAAGAAGTTACGGTGACGAATGCTGTGGCGAGACAGCAAGACTTGATTGACAGACTGATGCAGACCATTCAACAGCAGTTTCAACAACAAACAACATTGCTCAGGAATGATCTTGGCGAGACTGAAGAGGAATTATGTCAAGTAAAACAACAATGTGAAGAAATAAACAGAAGATGTGACAGACTTGAAGTGGATCACAGGCACTTGACAGAGACCGTGACTGACATGACGACAGACATACAGCACTAGTTTGTTGAGTCAGATGGCAGAAAAGAAGAGACGCGCCAGTTGACTGAAGCACTTAAGGAAATCAAGGAAGAGGTTGAGAAACTAAAAATAGACACGGACAGACTAGAAGACTTCTCTCGCAGAGATAATCTTCGCTTCTTCGGGATTTCCCAAAAGCAGCCAAGCGAGACGTTCGACACATGTGCCAGTGCAGTGGTGGAGGTTCTTAATAGTACCAACGATCAGAGGCGTTGGACAGAGGAGGATATTGAACGAGCTCACCGAATAGGCTATGTACGTGAAGGTCAGCCTAGGCCCATGATTGTGAAATTTAGAAGATGGAGGGACAAGATGTCAGTGATTACTAACAGGAACACCAGGCAACAACTGCAGGAAAAGGGGTTAGAGTGGCTAATGATCTCACTAAAGCGCAGGCTCAAATAGTTGCACAAGCGAGAAGGGAGGGAAAAAGAGCATTCTTTAAGAAAGGTCAGTTGGTCATTGGCCCTCAATTGCCGGACCCTCGAACATATGCTGAGGTGGTAGGAAGTGGGGATGACAGCAGTGCTGTGACAGGTGTGAAGTCGAAGATTGACAAGACATTTTCAGAGCATTACTGTTGTGAATGACGAAGGTGCGTCAGCCCCAAACAATCGATGTGTTGACTCTAGTCACCACGGCGACACCCCGAGTCAAGGAAAGAAGCACGTTGGCAGTGGTGGTTCTTCCCCTCCTCCTGTTCATGGCACCCGGCCCACCCAGAGCCAACAGCAGCGTGGCGATGGTGACGGGAGTGGAGGACACGTCTCTCGCAGCTACACAGGGAGCAGGCGACACGGGTCAGAGACAACCAGCGGGAATTCCCCGAGTTGTGTCACGGAGGACGCCGTGGCACTGATGCACGTGCGTCACGTGGAGGGCACGCATCGGGCAGGCAGGCATGCTTGCAAACCTACATGGGAAACCGGCCAAGCAGGTCTGCAGCTCCGGGTCGTGGCGGGGGGACAGGCGATGGAGTGAGCGACAGGAGCCTGCGCTCGGGCGACGCGAGAAAGCAATAGGTCAGGCCCGACCATTCATCTCAGTGGACATTTTTAAATTATAATGTTGAAAACTTGTATGGCAAACTGCATGACCTTTCTTTTCTGAATTATGTAAATAAATTTGACTTTGTTACCCTCACAGAAACTTTTCTAGATTCATCGTTTGATTATAATAATGTATTTTCTGATTATTTAAAGTTTCACGTACCTGCCAGAAAGATATCTTTTCATGGGAGGAATTCAGGAGGGGTATTGTTGTTGATAAGAAAGACTTTACAGAAAAGTGTGAAAGAAATAAAACTTGACTGTGACAACGTTGTGGCTGTAAGAATAGATAAACATGTATTTGGCATTGACAGAGATGTTATACTAGTCGCTTGCTATGTTGTCCGGAAGGAGGCCCTACATACAATGACAAATTGATAAAAGATGGTGTTTTACTATTGGAAGACATACTATTGCAGCATTTTGAAAAAGACATGGATGCACTTTATTTTATGGTTGTAGGGGACTTAAATGCCAGAACAGGTCACAAACAAGTTGTAAATGAAACGATGACAAACTATGCTAGCAGTATAGAGGATGTTGATATAGATGATGAAAGTTGTCTACGTCATTCTAAAGATTCAGCTATTAATAATTTTGGCAAAACATTGTTGAACTTTTGTTTCATGTTTGATTTGAGCATTTTGAATGGTTTTTGTAATGGTGATATTGAGGGCGAGTATACTTTTATGTCTTCCAATGGTTGCAGCGTGATTGATTATTTCCTTGTCCACAGTGATTTGTTATCAAACTTTGATTTGCGAGTTGGTGACTCTGTTTATTGATGGCACTTACCAGTTGAAGTTATATGGAGAGGTAAGTGCTGTAATTTAGAGGATAAGTATTTACCACTGCAAGGTGAAGAAAAAGTTATATGGAGAGGTAAGTGCTGTAATTCAGAGGATAAGCATTTACCACTGCAAGGTGAAGAAAAAGTTATATGGAGAGGTAAGTGCTGTAATTTAGAGGATAAGTATTTACCACTGCAAGGTGAAGAAAAAGTTATATGGAGAGGTAAGTGCTGTAATTTAGAGGATAAGTATTTACCACTGCAAGGTGAAGAAAAAGTTATATGGAGAGGTAAGTGCTGTAATTTAGAGGATAAGTATTTACCACTGCAAGGTGAAGAAAAAGTTATATGGAGAGGTAAGTGCTGTAATTCAGAGGATAAGTATTTACCACTGCAAGGTGAAGAAAAAGTTATATGGAGAGGTAAGTGCTGTAATTCAGAGGATAAGTATTTACACTGCAAGGTGAAGAAAAAGTTATATGGAGAGGTAAGTGCTGTAATTCAGAGGATAAGCATTTACCACTGCAAGGTGAAGAAAAAGTTATATGGAGAGGTAAGTGCTGTAATTCAGAGGATAAGTATTTACCACTGCAAGGTGAAGAAAAAGTTATATGGAGAGGTAAGTGCTGTAATTTAGAGGATAAGTATTTACCACTGCAAGGTGAAGAAAAAGTTATATGGAGAGGTAAGTGCTGTAATTTAGAGGATAAGTATTTACCACTGCAAGGTGAAGAAAAAGTTATATGGAGAGGTAAGTGCTGTAATTTAGAGGATAAGTATTTACCACTGCAAGGTGAAGAAAAAGTTATATGGAGAGGTAAGTGCTGTAATTTAGAGGATAAGTATTTACCACTGCAAGGTGAAGAAAAAGTTATATGGAGAGGTAAGTGCTGTAATTTAGAGGATAAGTATTTACCACTGCAAGGTGAAGAAAAAGTTATATGGTCAGATGAAAAGGCAATTATATACAAAAATTAACTAGAATGTAATGAATTTCAAGAGAGTTTGCAGAAAGCCTGCCAACTATTACATACTGATGTGAATGAGTCTTGATACATTTGTCAGTGCTTTGTGTGGAGCTGTTGCTTGTATGGTTCGAGTTATTGGTAAAGGTGTCAGGAATTATAATGATTGGTTTGATATTGACTGTAAACGGAAGAAACAGGAAGTTAAAAGGTTACTGAAAAGATTTCAGAGATGCAGAATAGTTAAGGAAAAAAACAAGAAAAGAGAAGAATATGCTTTGGTTCGAAAACAGTATACTACACTAAGGAAAATAAAGGAACAGGAGTTTGAAGAAAGCAGATTAAAGAAACTAAGAGATTCTGTTGATGATTCGAAGACATTTTGGGCATTGATAAGATCTGTTAATAAAAAAACGTTTTGTTTATAACGAGATATCAATACAAAATTGGCATGATTATTTTGGGGGCGTTTTTCATAATTTTGATAATAATGGAACAGAAGAAGATGCAAATTTGGTACAAGAAGATGATGAAATGGAACCATTATTTAACAATCCTATATCTAGAGAAGAAGTCGTTGCTGGTATCAATCGTTTAAAATCAGGAAAGAGCGCTGGACCAGACAAAATCATAGCAGAAATGCTGAAGCATGCAAACTCAGCTGTAATTGATTTTCTTGTTCGTTTATTTACACAACTATTTGAAAATAGTACTTTTCCTTTAGAATGGGCAAACTCGATTATTATACCAATCTATAAAAAAGGAGACGCTAATAATCCGGATAACTATCGTGGAGTAGCACTTACCAGCATTTAAAGTAAAGTCTACACTCACATACTAAACAAAAGATTAACAAAATGGGCAGAAAATGAGGAAAAGATTATTGAGGAACAAGCAGGTTTTAGAACCAGTTACAGTACCACAGACCATATATTTACACTATACTCACTAGTACAGAAATATTTATTCTGCAATACGAAGCTTCATGTCGCATTTGTAGATTTCAGGAAAGCGTTTGATTCTGTAAATCGCAATGTGCTGTGGAATGTACTTCGTAAAAGTGGTGTGAATGGTAAACTGTACATAGCCATTAGAAGTATCTACAACTCGGTGCTTGCATGTGTACGTGTGAAGAGTGAGTATTCAGATTATTTCGATTGTCCGAATGGAGTAAAACAAGGATGTCTGTTGAGTCTGCAGTTGTTTCCTTTTTTCATTAATGAACTAGCAATGCAGTTATCTAATAAAGGTAGACATGGTATTCAGATAATACTCGGATCAGTAGAGATGTTTTTGTTACTATTTGCTGACGATGTTATTCTTTTATCTGGAACAGTTGTAGGTTTACAAAACCAATTAAATGTCTTAAAAGAAGAAGCAGATCGCTTATGTTTAACAGTTAACTTAGATAAGACAAACATTGTAGTCTTCAGAAAGGGTGGACATCTATCTTCAAACGAAAGATGGTTTTATGGAAATACAAAAGTCCAAGTAGTCAACTCATACAAGTATTTAGGAATGATATTTTCAACAAAATTGACGTTCAGTTACGCATGGGAAGAATCTTCAAGGAAGGGTAAAAAAGGCGTGATTGAAATTCTGAGATCCTTAAGAAAGCTGAATTGTATTGATTGTGGTATATTTTGAAAAATCTTTGATGCACAGATAGAACCTTTACTTACCTATGGAGCTGAAATTTGGGGGTTAGAAGAAAATTCACAGATTGAAAAAGTACACAGGTATGCTATGAAGCGTCTTCTTCAAGTGCCAATACATTCATCTAACACTCTTTTATACGGAGAGATGGGCAGGTACCCTCTTTACATAAGATCTTTTGTGAAATGTGTTAGGTATTGGCTGAAAATATTGAAGCTTCCACAGTCACGTTTGTGCAGACAGGCTTATGACATGATGCTATTACAAATGGAAAGAGGCAGAAATAACTGGGCTAATAATGTAAAGAAAGTGTTGTCAGAACAGGGTTTTGGCATTGTGTGGATGACCCAAGGAGTGGGTAACGAACAGCAGTTTATTACAGAATTTAAGGATAGGCTCATCTGCTCTTTTAAACAGAATTGGCATTCAAATATGGAAAGCAAAGAAAAGTATCGTTGGTTCTTCTCTTTTAAGAATATATTCCATACAGAAAAGTTTCTTCATGTTATCACTGATAAATGGCATAGAATTAATTACGCAAGATTTAGGTTACGAACTTTAGGTTTCAATGCGAATAAAAGATGGTTCGAGTCTGGAACATCCACAGAATTACCATGCCCTTTATGTGGATTCACTACTGACAACGAAAAACACTTTTTATTTCAATGTATTGCATATAATGAAGTGCGTGTAAAATGTTCATTTTCCACTTTGGATGTTTTTGAAAGGCAAGATGTTGCTTTTTGTTATCATCTGATGACGATGGTTTGATAAAATCAGTTGCTAGATTCATTGCAGAAGCAATGAAGATCAGACAGAAGCATTTACAATAATAGTGGATTGAAAACAGTACCTAATCGCGGAAAATATCAATTTAAACAGGTGGAGGAGTTCAGTAATATAGTCATCGAGTGACTGAGTGAATGGTCGAATTAATCTATAACATTACATTTTCCCTTTCTGTATATATGTTGTTGTTGTTGTTGTTGTTGTTGTTGTTGTAATGAGAAAGGAGGTAATGACAATAAAATGTCAAAGTGTCTCTCTCTCTCTCTCTCTCTCTCTCTCTCTCTCTCTCTCTCTCTCTCTCTCTCCATTGCACAAACTCAACTTTCTTAGTCATATTAAAAATCTAAAAACATCTTGCCAGACAGCTCTGAACATTCTGCGGGTCGTAACACACACTGACAGGGGCGCTGATAAGAAAACTTTGCTGCACCTCTACAGAGCCTTGGTCCGTTCTAAACTGGACTATGGTTGTGCTGTGTACGGCTCTGCAAGACCCTCTTACCTGAAACTCTTGGACCCTATTCACCATCAAGGGCTTCGTCTCTGTCTTGGAGCATTCTGCACCACCCCTGTGTGCAGCCTCCACGCACAGGCTGGTGAAAGTCTCACTATCCAACCGCAGGCTGAAACTATCCTTGAACTACTATCTCAGACTGTTCTCTGAACCGGAAAACCCTGCCTATGACTGTGTGATAGACCCTCAGTTTCAAAGTAAATTCGAAAAAAATCCCAACTGTATTCCTCCGTTTGGTCTTCGTATGCAGCCTCATGCACAGAATGCAGGTCTTGATCTAGGAGCTGTGTCTGACTTCTCCAAGTTTCCAGATAAGCCTCCGTGGACCTTTTTCATACCAGAAATTCGCTTTGATCTTGCAGCTTTTCGCAAAGAATCTACCAGATCTCTGGCATACAAGGCATTGTTTGCCGATCTCTGTTCAAAATTCCCATTCTTTCAGAAAATGTTAACTGACAGTTCCAAGTCTGAAGATGGAGTGGCCTGTGTAGCTATTGCCCTGGTGCTCCTTCTCAAATATTATTAGAACATGTTCCATCAGATGCTTCTATTTACTCTACTGAACTTACAGCCCTGGTTCTAGCATTGAAGATAATCTCTCAATCCACAAACAAGAACTTTCTGATTTTGTCTGATTCGCTGTCAGCTTTGGAGGCGATAGCTGGCCGTAACCTCCATCATCCCGATCTTCTACACTTAAAAAAAAAACAAACAAACAAACTTTTTACCATGTTGAAAGCGGAAGGTCACAACATTGTTCTGGCTTAGGTTTCCGGTCATGGTGGCATCGGAGGGAATGAAATGGCTGATCGTTTTGGCCAAGAATGCCACAACAGGGAAACTGTCTAACAAAATCTATCCCCAACACAGATCAAAAATCAAAAGTTAATGATTATGTCAGAGACCTCTGGCAGGAGGATTGGAATACACAAACAGATAACGAACTCTTTCAGATCCGTCCAAACCTAAAAGAGTTCCTCTCATCTACCTCAGGTGGTCGCAAAGAAGAAACGGTTCTATGCCGGCTGCACACCGGCCATTCATAGTTTACTCATTCGTACCTTTTAAAGAATGAAGAAGCTCCGTGGTGCATTCCATGTCATGTATCACTCACAATGAAACATTCTGTTAGAATGTTGGGACTTCCGTGATGGGAGACACAAACGTTTTGCAGCAAGTTCTATGAAAACCTTGTTCAGAGATGTTCCACCTGATGCGATCTTTGAATTCTTGAAGGAGATCAACATTTTTCATCGGATCTGGGCTTTTGTATTGGAAAGATTTTAACGAAATTTCGTGTGGGTTTTTAGAAAGTGTACTTTAAAGAGTTGTAAGAATGAATGACCTGTGAATTAACTTCAGCGCGGTGACAGCCCTGATATGGCCCTTTACTCCATTGTAAGGTATGGCAATGCACGTGCGAATGGTGTTTGCCGACACTTTCCATTGTTCTTTTTCTGCAAGACAGTATGAATATTGCTATCCTTATTACAAGCCATCGTACATGGTAGGGTGGGGTTGTGGGGGGAGGGAGGGGGGTAGATGTTCCTGACAGAAAACGGAACAGGTGCTGGAGGGACAAAATACAGGAATGGACAAATTAGAACACCCGCGTGTTTCCAGGTGTTTTTAAGTGGCCACTTGGAATGCCCGCCACAGCCCGAGTTACCGGCCTTAACCTGTCATTTTCTCTTAGTTCAAAGGTAGGCAGCGTGAAGAATAGCACATACCCCACTTTGAAGCTTTCTGGGAACCATATGGTCTGGGGTGGGCAGAGAGGGTTCTCAAGCCGAGAAAAATCTGACTTCACGAGTTGTTCGAACGCAAGACCATCCAGTTCCACAGACAAACGCTCTGACCATTTGACCACAGTCCCTCTGTATAGGCCCATTCAATACTCAAGTTTTGTGTTTTGCATTTTTCTTTTTGTTTGCATGCGTGTTTTGTTTTTGTTTGTTTCATTTTGTTTACAGTTTCTTTTTTCCTCTAACTTCAGTCTCAGGTACCAGCCACCGTGACATAGCGGTCAGCGCCTTGGCCAGGATTCCTGGCTGGAAGTCGTGCAGTGCTGCCAAGTCTTCAAAAGCACAAAGTGGAGCATGTTGACATTTCTAGTGTAGCGTTCTGGACTTACGCATTACACTTTTATACAACACGACATGTCAAAATGAACAGCAGTTCCTGTCGAACTTCCCTTCGCCACAATAGGATGGCTGACTAAAAGGACGGAAATCTCGCTAGTTATTCTATGCTTTTGACTTGACATACTCACCCACCCTACCTCCCTACCCATTAAAAAAAAAAAAAAGGCCAACAACGAAACCAGTCGATAAGGCGGCAAAATCCTAATCACCTTGAATAGTTTTGTTCTACTTATTTCTTTCTCTCCTCACTGACCGTTGCCTTGTGTATGTGTGTGTGTGTGTGTGTGTGTGTGTGTGTGTGTGTGTGTGTGTGTGTGTGTGTGTGTGTGTGAAATAAGGTCAGAATCTAAAGATCTTGATTCTATTAAAGCATTTGCTATGTTCGTATGTGATTTCAGAGGGGTTGTTTTCCTCGGTAGCACGTCGTCACAACTGCTTAGCATTGTCAACCGAAAGCGTACCTTAAAAGCGTAGCACTTGGCAATTCTGGTCACGGGTTCGATTCCCATAAGTGCCATTTACAGAGTCGATTGCCAAAAAGAAGTACACAAAATGGCTGATATTAATGTGATTGGGCCCCAGTGCAATAACTTTTCCCTAATTGCAAACACAAGAAGCAACGAAGGGAAGACATGCCAAAAAACAGCATTATGGGAGGCTACTCCTGTTGGCTTAATTTTCACAATCTGTATGAGTGATCTCTTCCAAATTGTTCGTCTGCGTTTGAAGTGAATGTGAGGATGTGGCTCAGTATCAAGCAAAAGAGATTCATTTTACAATTAGTTTCTTGTGGATTAAAAGGCAGAAAGATCGCCCAGCTGCTGCAGATATCATTTTCTGCTGTTTACAAGTTTTTGAAGCGGTACAAGGAGACAGGATCGCTCGAAGCAAGCAAATCAAGTGGCAGGCCACAGAAGACATGAACGTTCAGATCGAAAGTTGTTTCGTCTTGTGAAAAGAGAGAGAGGAAAGCCTTCGAAGGAGCTATGCATCAAATTCAATGAAGAACAACATGTGCAGGTGTCTGCTAGGACTGTGTGTAGGAGGTTGAAGGCTGTGGACTACAAAAGAAGAGTTGTGAAGAAGAAAACAGTGGTATCACAGGTGAACAGAAAACGTCGCAGGGCATGGTGCCGATCTAAGCTTCATTATACTGTTGAACAGTACTGGAAAAGGGTGATTTTTAGTGACGAGACCCAGGTTGTCATTGGTAAGGACCGGAAAGTGTATGTGTGGCGAAAAGACAACGAAATCTACGATCCTCAGTGTCTTGGAGTGCATGCAGATCCAGACCCAAGATGCAAGGCCTGTGCCATGTTTTGGGGATGCGTTACATTTCACGGTATAGGAACACGTGTGCCTGTTGAGGGGACAATCAACTCTCAGAAGTACATAGAAGTCCTTGACACCAATCCTTGGCCTGTAGTAGCCAAAGAGTTCCCACGAGAGCCTTGGATCTTCCAAGATGACAATGCGCCATGCCACACCTCTCGATTCACCACCCACTGGAAGCAGGTGAACGGAATTCCGACCATGACCTGGCCCTCACAAAGCCCAGACATCAACATTATTGAAAATGTGTGGAGAACTCTCAAAAGCCGGTTACAAAGGAGAGTGCACAAGGTTGTAAACAGTGACACTCTGACCAGGACTGTGCTTGACATCTGGGACCACCTCACTCCAGGCTACATTCAGGGGCTCTACCACTCGCTGCCAGCTCGGGCAAATGGATGCATCACCAAATAGTGAAATCTCAGTGAATATATTGCTTGTTTTTCTGTGTTCAAAATGCATCGTATCTAACCACTGCTGAACCGAGATCTAGATCTAGCGGCCATTTTGTGTACGTCTTTTTGGCAATCGAGTGTATCTGTGGCATTTCCCTGCCCAAGCCGGCTTCTACCCACAGATGTTTGCTATGGGCCCAATTAGGAAGACTAGGCCCACACAGTTGACTCAAAGAATGAATCTCTGAGACTATTGCTCAAATTTCCTGACCAGTCTGTATCTGTTGCGCCTGATTGACACTAGGATATCATGAATAGGATAGTAGATGTAGACTGCCGCCCTGATCTGTAGTCTGAGACCTAAATGGAACTACATACCATCATATTCATTGTCCTCATCTTAATCGATCAGCAATAAAAACAAAAAATAATAAAATAAAATAAAACAAATTATGTATAAAAATGACTGCTGTACCTCAATAAACACAATATGAAAAATGAGTACTTTGAAGTCCTTTTTTTTTAAAAATAATAAACACTCAAGCTTTCGGGTCTTAGACCCTTCATCAGGAAACACTAAACAGTAAACACAAGGGAAAAACGTCAAAGTGACGAAAAAGAACATAAAAGAACAAATGACATCAAATCTTAAATAAATGTTAGCGAACCGCCCAGAGAACGTGGACAAACGAGTCACAAGACGAAACACAACGCGTTTCGACCTCTTAGGTCTTCATCAGGTGAGACATAAACGAATAAAACAACGAAAATTCACTTAGCTTTGATCGCCTCAGATCACTTCACAGGGTTCAGCGCAAGGAAGAAGGCGTTGAATGAGAACGAGGCTGTTGGAAGGGAAATAGTGAGCGAGTCAAAGTCGTAATGAAGATAATAATATTACTGATAGGAATACTAATAATGGTCAAAATATTGAGAAAAAAAAAGGACAAGATTACTACCAATCTTAGTGTCAATAAGTACGGGTATGGGAGAAAGGAGAGTGGGTTAGAGGATTCTTAAACAGCAGGGTTGCCGTGGCAACAGCCCCAGAGGCGAAGGCGATGGTGATGTCAATGCCAGTGGTAGTATCAATACTAGCAATAGTATTACTGAATGATACTGCTAACAACGATAGTGAAGGTTAAGGTAATGAAAGCATGATACAGAAATATATTTAGAAAATACATTTTTATAATAATCAAATAAATAAATAAATGAAACATTAAAAATAATAATAATAATAAATTAAAAAATAAGTAAATAATAATAATGATAATAAATGCATAAATAAGATAGCTATAAGTTGTGTGTGAGGTGAATAGTGGGAGATAAGGTAGTATGTGTGTGTGTGTTGTGGGAGGATATTATCGGCTGAGATTGAAGTGGTGGGTTGGTACATGTTACTTTAAGGTGTTGATGCTATGAGGGTGGAGGGAAGAAGGGGATGGATTTACGTACTAACTGGGGGAGGGGGAGGGGCAACATATTCACACCTATACACAATCTCTCTCTCCCTCTCTCTCTCTCTCTCTCTCTCTCTCTCTCCCCCCCCCCCCCCCCTTCACGACCAACGATAAAGGAGCCAGCATTCTATTTATTATGTGTGTGTGTATGTGTGAGTGTGAGTGTGTGTGTGTGTGTGTGTGTGTGTGTGTGTGTGTGTGTGTGGTGTGTGTGTGTGTTCCATTTGTAATATCAGCCTTATTCATTGGTTACCCTCACCTCCACCCCCAGCAACCGCCATATCCACCAACACCCCTACACACATCATTACTAGGGCAGGGGGAGTAAGTCGATTGATGTAGCAAATGGAGAGACTCAGAGAGTGTAGGAAAAGGGAAGATGATGATAGCTGCAACCTATGTCTGAGGTAAACAGTGGGAGGTAGGGTGGTATGGGTGTGTGTAGGTGGGGGATATTTCAGGCTGGAGCTGCAGAGATGGAATGGTACATACTACTTTTGGACGTTGATGCCATGAGGGTGGACGGTGCCCAGTTTGGCAATGAGGTGAGATTCCTGCATAAGGCGTTCCAAGTTGTCACTCTTAGATTGCCAAAGTGCCAAGACTTTGACATGGTTGATGTTGTGTTGGGCATAGTTGAAGTGTAGAGCGACTGGTTTGGGCCGATGGTGGCGGATGTCAGCCAGGTGTTCAGAGATGCGCGTCTCAAGTGTGCAAGATGTCTCACCTACATAGATCTTACCGCACAGCTGACAGTGGATGGCATACACAATGTTGTGGCTCTGGCAGGAGAAAGTGCGTTTAATAGTGAAAGAGCCTGTGGGGCCATGAAGGATGGTGTCTGGTTTGGTGAGAGAGCAGATTTTGCAGTTGGGTTTAGAGCAGGAGAAAGTACCTGGTGGCTTAGGTGTGGAGATTTTGTTCAGCTTAGAGCGCACCAGTAGGTCGTTGAGGTTTTCGTCACGTTTGACAGTGATCATTGGTTTGGTCTCAAAGGCAGGTTTATGATTTTCTACTATGTGCCAGTTAGACTTCAGGATCCTGCAGATGGGCAGATTGTGAGGATGGAAGAGAAGGCAGGCAGTGGGTCTGTCTGTCTCTTTGGGAGGTTTAGTTTCCAGAGTAGATGTTCTGGATTCAGCTGCAGTGCGGCTGAGAGCATCACTGATGACGGCACTAGGGTATCCACGGTTGGTGAAAAAATCAGACATTTTGGCTGCTTGTATAGTGAAATCTTCTTCGCTAGAGCAGAGTCTGCGTAGGCGAAGGAATTCAGAATATGGAATGCTATTTTTAGTGGACTGGTGGTGGGAGGATGTGTAGTCCAGGTATGAGTGCGCATCAGTAGGTTTGTAGAAGACTGAGGTTTGAAGCAGTCCATCTTTGAGGGAGATAGTGATGTCCAGGAAATTAACTGACTGTGAAATGGTGTAGGTCAGCTGGATGGATGGATGGAAGGTCTGTGCAAAGTTGAGGAAATTCTGGAGGTCATGTTCTGGCATGGATGTGGCTCCCAATCCATCATCTATGTATCTTTTGTAGAGCTCTGGTGTTGGGCCTGTGTAAGAGGTTAGTAGGCGGTGTTCTAGGTGTCCCATGAAGAGGCAGGCATAGGATGGTCCCATTTTGGTTCCCATAGCAACACCACTGATTTGTGAGAATGTGTGGTTGTTGAATTCAAAAGTATTGAGGGTGAGGACTAATTCTGCAAGTCTGACCAGTGTAGCTGTGGGAGGGTGTTGTTGGTTGGGGGGCCGTTTGTTAAGAAAGAATGCGAGGGCCTTCAGTCCATCAGCATGAGGGATGGAAGTGTAGAGAGAGACGACATCAAGTGTAAAGAGGAGGCTGGGTTTGAAAGTGGGATCTGTGTTGTATGAATTAATCATGTTGAGTGTGTGTGTAGTGTCTTTGAGGTATGTGGGGAGGCCTTGTACTATGGGTTGGAGGAGAGAGTCTAAGTACTGTGAAATGTGTTCTGTAGGGCAGCTGCATGCAGATACAATGGGTCTGCCGGGAGTATTGGTTTTGTGTATTTTAGGGAGCAGGTAGAAGGTGGGTTGTTTGGTGTCTGTCATTATGAGGAGTTTGGCTGTCTTCGGTAAGTTGTTATGTTTGATTTCTTGTTTAACTGTGGTTGAGATGAGTTTCTGGTGTTGGAGGAGGGGTGATGCTGTGAGTAGTGTATAGAAATTTGTGTCTGACAGTTGTCTGTGTGCTTCTTTTATGTACAGCTGTTTGTCCCAGACCACCACTGCACCACCCTTGTCTGCTGGTTTGATGACAATTCTTGTCTTTGTCTTAGTGATTCAAGGACTTTTTGTTCATCCCGTGAGAGGTTGGAATTGCGGACAGGTTTGGATTTAACTTGAGAGATTTCTTTTCTACACTTTTTGATGCAGAGTTCAACTTCAGTGGATTTGTCAAGAGGTGGCTGGCGAAGCACTGGAGTTCGAAAAAGGTGGGTAAAAATGTCTGAGCTGTCTGGTAGAGGGGGCTTAGGCACACCGTCAAGTGCAGCCATCCATCTTAATTTTCTAAAGAATCTTTCAACATCAACGTGGTTTTGATATTTATTGGTGGCAGGCTGAATGGGAATAAATTTCAGACCTTTTGCCAGGACTGATCTTTCATCATTGGTGAGAGTCAGATTATCAGGAATGCAGCGAA
>CM065734.1:5955849-6003349 GCA_033310375.1 Conus canariensis
AAATTCTGCTGATTCATACAATCCCACAGGTAGTAGTTTCGACTGTTGATCTGACTGTCCATCGGGACGAAACTGAATCCAAAATTCTTGTTCTTCAATGTTAAAGTATGTGTTGCTGAACAGGATTTCAGACAGACCCACTTCGTAATCTCCGTTCAAGTCAAACGGTTGAGGCAGTTTGTTGAAAAAGTGACTGGCGTTGTTATCGGGGTAGTACGACATGGAGCTGTTGCTGGGTAACGTCAAGTAGAACATACTGGTTTCAGTGGGTAGATGGCCGTGGATCGATGCTAGGATTTGGAAGGATGTATCCGAGACAACTCCCAAGAAGAGCCACCCACAAATTGTCCGCTCCTTGACCGCGACTCAGATTAAATAGAGACACACCTACCACCACATAAACCAGGAGCATCTGACAAACGAAAACAATTTCACCGCGAGGAACTCGTCGTCCAAACACACGCCACAGCGCAGATTTTCTGGACCCGCGTAGAGTGACGGTTTCATCATCATGAGTCAGAGCTGATTCTACTTGGTTCTGATCAGGCATGGTCAGTGTGCGTAGGTGGTCAGTGCTGTCTGAGGAATCCATGAATTGAATGAAGAGTCATAGCCATACCATTTGATTAAATATTCACGCTGTCCATTAGCTTTTTTGCGTTGCTTCAAGATCGCTTCAATACGATAAATCTGTTTCTCCCCAACTTTCTGTATCTCTGATCATAAAACGTTCCTTGAAGCTCTTCTCCATGATCGTCTTTGAGAATGTAAGTCACTGGGATGGTCTTTTTTATTCGACTGACTGTGAAGACTTCTTCAGACCAAGATGGCAAATAACCTTTTTTTAAATTTCTTCCTGGTTTTACTGATGCGTACACGATTTCCTATTTTCAGTTTAGGGTGAGGAGAGGAGGGCGTAGGCTGGTCGCTGTTGTACAGAGTTTGCCATACATTTTCTTGGTTGTGTGTTGTCACTTCTGCAGGAGCACGCTGGATGCTGCGGTGAAACGAATGGTTGTATGCCTTTACCAACTGTGGTAAAACTTCCACAAATCTCAAAGTATTTTTCCTGGTAAAGTAGCGCCAGAGCTTCTCTTTCAAAGTGCGATTCAGTCTCTCTACAACAGAGGGCTTTCGTATCCTCGTTTTCTGTCACAAAAAAGTGTATTCTTCTTTCCTTCAAAAACGTTTGAAATGTTTTGTTCAGAAACTCTGCCCCTTTGTCTGTTTGAAGTTTGAGGGGTTTCCGACCCTGTTCAAGGATGCGTTCAAAGGCCTCTACCATCACAGGTCCTGTCTTGTTTTTCAAAGGAACGACCCAAGCATATTTAGACAAGACATGGATGACTGTCAGCAGATAGCTGAAACCGTCATTGTTTTTCTTCAGGCGTTGGACGTCAATCAGATCAGCTTGCCATTGATGGTCCATTCCTCCTACAACAACACGCCTCCTCTCAAACTTGTGTCGCACAGGTTTATGGAGAGTGTAAGCATCTTCGTGACTCAACCATTCTTTGAGCACAGACTCTTTTGCCTTCGTTACACGTTTCAAGGCGTGAACACCACCAAAAGATCCAGGGCGTTGTGGTGTGTAGTAAGCCTGCCCCAACATTCTGTTCTGTTTCGAGATTTTTTTTCTTATTTTTCCGCGGAGCCATTTCAGGTGTAGTCAGTATGACTCCCAATCCATCAAAGGTGCAGTCTTGCTTAATCTCTGTTGTTTCCGGTTCCGTCTGTGTGTCTTTCTCCTCCAAGAAAAAGGTGTCTCTCCTTCCAACTGGTCAGAGTCTTCCGTACCTCGTGGCTTCTTGACAGTTGATAAGGCGACGTTTCTCAGTGATGGTGGGGGTGTTGGCATTTGTGGTGTAGAAAACACGGGTTGAGGGGAAGAGGAACCCACACCGACAGGTCCTTCAGCAGACTGTGAAGAATAGGACAGGGTGCCGGGTATTTGTGTTGTCATAAACTTCCAACGGTCAGGGTTTCCAACTAAATCTTGGGGGATGTTGGCATCACTGAGAGCAGCGGCAAAGGATTTCCACCCAATGGGTTGGAAGTGGCGACGTTTTCTTAGCACATCATTGACCAAATCAACGAGGTTCGAGTTTGTAATCAGCTGTCCTCGCCAAATGATTTCCCCTCGCTGGTTCCATTTCAGATCTGGGTGATTCTGAACGCGGTTTAAAAGTCGCTCCGCTTTGCTCTTCATCGTTTTTGGTACACTGTCTACAACATCCTTCTCTACGCTTGTCAACATGGGAGTTGACGCATCATCAACAGTCTCTGTGTTCTGATTCGGGGTGGGTTGAGCAGGTGTTGTGCCTTGAACAGTCACTACTCCCAGTGGTTTTTCCTTAAACTGATCAAAACGTTTCAAATATTTCCAAAGTGTCTGATGATACATATTAGCCTTGTCTTCGGCGCTTGTATCATTATTCTCTAATATATCACGCATCTGGTGATCCATGTCCCTAAGACTGTCAGATGTCGCATCAGGAACTGGAGGCCCGCGAACAGAGCCTAGCACACGAGGATCCACTAAAATCATTTTCTTAGTATGCTCCATGATGTGGTTACAATCCCCCCAGTAATCCTCCGAGCACCCCCAGGACAGGTTTGATGAGGGCACCGAGAAATCCTCCCTTCTGCAAGATCTGCTTCTTTCTCTTGCTGGATGTTCCTTTCTTCGCCAGGGAACGTAAGCTCTGCTTGTATCTGCACAACTGTTTCTTCTGGGCAGGAGTCAGTCTTACGTGGCCTTTTAAGATGTTGAGGGAACACTCACTCAGGGCGGTGATCAAATCTGGCGAGGCCCCTTTCAGGACCGCCTTAATAACAGCAGGCTTGGCACCACACAACAACTGCAACATGGGTAGATTCCTTCTCATACGTGCTGACATGATGGTGAAGAGTCAATGTTCCGGTCGCAAATAACCGCGTGTGTAGATGGGCACTCGCTTTTAAAGATCCACAAAGTCTCAATCTCACTGCAGGACTACCACCACGAAACGGAGAGTGGCTACTCCAGCGTACATTGTATCAGAGACTTAACAGTGTGTTATATAATCTCCACGCATCCTTCTCTCCATTTCTCCACCAAAAAGAAAAATATTGTTGCAAGTAAAACATTGCATATTGGAAGACGAAAATCATTTCTGCACATACACGACTTGGTGGGTCGGGGGTATAATATTTGTTCTCAGACGGAGATGATCGGGTGTCTCCTGACGAAGGTCAAACAACAAATAACCGTGGGGTTTGGATGTCGCATCTTTAAAAGCTTCCTGAACATACTTCAGTCTTCCGGGATACATCTGTTTAGCTAAATAAATGGGTGATCTGTGAGGCGTCTCTTGGGTTCTTAAACACCACCAGATAATGACTGTTCAAGCTGATGGTCCGTTGTTCTTTGTTTTTCCCAAACAGATTCTGCACGATGTACATGACACTCATGTTGCGATGATGGCTACCTTTGGTGAATAATTTTGTCACCCTGTCATCCGTTTCACTCATCAAGTCATCAATCACCACCAAAAGTCGTTTCCGATCATCCCATTCTTCTACTTTGGGTAGCCCTTCGGTAAAAGTGACTCCTTTCAAAAGATTATATCCAGACTGCCACTCTCCGTAACACCACACAATCTCATCGGGAGGTGGTGTCATTACTTCATTGATGTGATTTATAAACTTAGTGACCCAAACAGTTTTTCCACCTCCTGTTGGTCCAGCAATCACACAGGTAAAGGGATGTTTCCACCTTGGATCCATAGCTTCTTCTGTTAGCATCCCACATTTACATTTTTTTTTTTTTATTACTGGTCTACAGACTTTAAAACGTATTCCCTGTCATCATCATCATCCTAAGCATCATCACTGTCATCACCGCCATCTCTTTTTTAACACGCCTACGTCAGCGGACAACCACGCGGGAACGAGAAAACACCCCCATCTATTTAAAAAAAAACAACAACAACAAAACCACGGCGTCGACAAACATCGATCCGCACGCGCGCAGCAACACGAAACACCTCCATCTATTTTTAACCCACTACGTCAGCGGACAACCACCCCACCAAACAACAAAGAAAAAAAAATAATGATCTTTTATTAGCACATGACGTCAACATTATCGATCCGATCGTGACTCACCACACACCGTGACCTTGACCCTTCCACCTACTTCCGCCATGCGCACCACCTGCCGCCACACCTGCCGCTCCACCTGCCGCCTACTTCCGGCATGCGCAACACCACTTCCGGTGGAGATCCCCTCCGAGATCCCCTTTTAGGGGATGAAAAGTCCCTTACCTTACTACTACTGCTGAGTTTGTCTGTCCGTCTGTTCGCTTATACACGCCCACAGTTTCAGGCCGATCGCCACCAAATTTGGTATCAAGTATCCTTGCTGTCCTACAAACAGCAACGTCGGGTCGGCGATCACGTGACGCATTGCGTCGTGACGCAATTTGCGTCCACAGACGCAAAACTGGACATCGGAACACTACACGACAGACAAACTCACCGGGCCGAGACGGGGTCGAAGCGCGTTCTGAATTTGGGTTAAATGACGCATTAAGCCTGACACATCTGTATGACGTCAAAATGTTTTCAGGCTGTCGTAAAATATCTCTACGTAATCTCCATCGCAACCGCTTGAATAAGTCCTTATTGGAGAAAAAGCCAGCCTTCGTGTATTCCCATGAACGATCATTGCTATACAGTCTTTGTTATTTCTGTGAATAATCATTACTGTACAACCTTTGTTGTATTCCAAGGAGGATCATTACTGTACAATCTACGTTATAGTCCATGTATTCCATAGAGGATCATTACTGTACAATCTACCTTATCTATTATATAAAGCTGAGTTTGTCTGTCTGTCTGTTCGCTTATACACGGCCACAATTTTGGGCCGATCGGCACCAAATTTGGTATCAAGTATCCTTGGTATCCTACAAACAGCAACGTCGGGTCGGCAATCACGTGACGCATTGCGTCGTGACGCAGTTTGCGTCCACAGACACAAAACTGGACATCGGAACACAACACGGCCACAATTTTAGGCCGATCGGCACCAAATTTGCTATCAAGTATCCTTGATGTCCCACAAACAGCAACGTCAGGTCGGCGATCACGTGACGCATTGCGTCGTGACGCAATTTGCGTCCACAGACGCAAAACTGAACATCGGAACACTACACGGCCACAGTTTTAGGCCGATCGGCACCAAATTTAGTATCAAGTATCCTTGGTATCCTACAAACAGCAACGTCGGGTCGGCAATCACGTGACGCATTGCGTCGTGACGCAGTTTGCGTCCACAGACACAAAACTGAACATGGGAACACTACACGGCCACAGTTTTAGGCCGATCGGCACCAAATTTGCTATCAAGTATCCTTGGTGTCCTACAAACAGCAACGTCGGGTCGGCAATCACGTGACGCATTGCGTCGTGACGCAGTTTGCGTCCACAGACGCAAAACTGAACATCGGAACACTACACGGCCACAGTTTTAGGCCGATCGGCACCAAATTTGGTATCAAGTATCCTTGGTGTCCTACAAACAGCAACGTCGGGTCGCTAATCACGTGACGCATTGCGTCGTGACGCAATTTGCGTCCATAGACGCAAAACTGAACATCGGAACACTACACGACAGACAAACTCAGCTTTATATAATAGATTTGTTATATGATAGATTTGGAAAAGTGTTCACGTGAATGTTTAGGGGGAAAAATATCAAACAAAACGCGCATACCCCCCAAACATTTAATTTGAATTATGGACGAAACCATGAACTTCTGATTCACGAAGGTCATTCATGGCAAAAACTATGTAAACAACATTAGAGAGCTGTGAGGTATTCACAAAAAAATCGCACGAGAAATCCCAAGAAAAAGACGTGGTGTCCTTTGCCTGTTCTGCACACGTCACAGCGACTGAATAACATCATGAACGTTTGACAATAATCAGAATTCTTCTGTATCACTTGACCATGTGTAGATCTGTGGTAAGTCAACATCCATTTCTAATTCGCAAATCTATTATTTATTCTTTTAGTACAAACTCCGAAGCAGACGAACTTTTCGGCTCATCCAAAAAGTCTGTGCTTTCGGGCATCGCGATTCCATCTAATTTCTTCTCTGTTCTATAGATTTGAATATCAAAACATACACGCCTGGAAAGGCTGAATTAACCTTCTTTTATTTATATATATTTTATTCTTCCAATCGAACTTAAAATCGTGACAATGCCGCCCAAAATGCCGGCTCACACGCTCTTCTTCTGCTACGGCCAGAGTTCAACGTTCTCGATCAGAAGAAAGCAGTGAGGAGAGATATGCAAGACAACAGAAAGACAGAAAACGCAAGGCAGCACATAGACACCAAGAGTCAACCGAACAGAGAGAAGGTAGACGAAAAAGCGACAGAGAACGCAAAGCAGCACGTAGAGAGCAAGAAACTTTAGAACAGAGGGAAGGTAGACGAAAAAGTGATAAAGAAGGCAAGGCAACAAATAGACAGCAAGAAAGTCAACAGCATAGACAGGTTAGAATAGAACAAGAACATGACAGACGTGTGAGCGCAAGGGGTTTATCACAACCAACCAAAATTAGATGGCTTAACTCAGCATTTCATTACAGCGCTTCAACCATTTCCAGTAACCACAAGGACGTTTTCATCGGCACTTTGTCAGCAGAGTGCCCACATTGGCATGCTCTGAAGTGGAGAGGGGATGCACCAGGAATCTGCTGCAACAGTGGCAAGGTCAGACTGCCACCCCTGATTGAACCGCCAGAGCCTCTTCGATCCTACCTCCTCGGGAACTCTGCAGACACCAGTCATGTCCTTTCAAACATACGAAAGTATAACTCTGCTTTCCAAATGATAGCTCTGCTTTCCAAATGACTAGCTTCGGATGTGCACGGGAGGTAAAGCTGCCTGGATACATGCCTACACTCAAGGTGCAGGGACAGGTCTACCACAGCATTGGGTCCCTGCTGCCGCAGCCATCAACCGAACCACAGTTTTTCCAGATTTACTTTATGGGAGACAGTGAAAAAGAAGCTACCAGACGCTGCGAGGTTATGCCAGGTGTGAAACCAGAGATCATTCAGCGCCTGCAAGCCATGCTGCACTCTCACAACCCTTATGTAGGCAGCTTCAAGACAGCCCTGGACAAAGCGCACTTGCCTGAGCACAGGATCGTTATACGACCCGACAAAGCCCCTGCAAACCAGTACCCACGCAGATTCAATGCTCCATCTTCAGACGAAAGTGGGATGCCCCATCATACTGCTGAGAAACCTGGATGCTCCTCGACTGTGCAACGGAACACGACTGGTCGTGAAGCAGCTGATGCCCCACGTCATTGAGGCCACCATTATGACTGGACAAAACAAAGGAGAAGATGTGTTCCTACCAAGGATCCCCATCATCCCATCCGACATGCCCTTCCAGTTCAAGCAGCTGCAGTTCCCTGTGCGCACGTGCTTCGCCATGTTCATCAACAAGGCCCAGGGACAATCGCTGACGGTGGCTGTCCTTCACCTGGACATGCCCTGCTTCGCGCATGGACAGCTGTACGTGGGCTGCTCACGAGTTGGCAACCCTGATCGCCTGTTCATCCTGGCTCCACAGGGAAAAACAAAAAAACATTGTCTATCCCCAGGCCTTGCAGTAAGCACCCAGCTCAACCTGACAATATTCTGATGTTTCAATTTCGCTGGCATAAGGATTTTTTATGTGAAAAGTAGAATTAATATGTAAGAAGTTTGAGTGATAAATGGAACAGACTGCTTTTGCTTTTTAAGAAAGAAACAAAAGCGTGTTCTGTATGATATTGCTTTTAACTAAGGTAAATACAGAACGCTTTATCATGACGTGGGACTGAAGGCAAAGTAAAATTCAACAGAACCTGAAACAATCCTCTGATTTTAGAGTTCTCCGTTTTAAGCCCTGATTGTAATGATCGTTCGGTTTACAGATACAGAGGGATGCTAGGAACGCCATTCACCACATCTTATCAAAATAAAACCCCGTTAAAAACCGTTCTTTCTTATTTTTCACTACATTTTTATATATATATATATATATAAATCGGTTTATAAGAAATAAATGGTTGAACGAGGGCTGAAGACCTGAGTTAGGCCTATAGACCTCTCTCTCTCTGTCTCTGTCTATCTGTCTGTCTGTCTGTCTGTCTCTCTGTCTCTGTCTCTGTCTCTCTCTCTCTCTCTCTCTCTCTCTCTCTCTCTCTCTCTCTCTCTCTCTCTCTTTTATATACCCGGGCGACGCCGGATAACCGGCTAGTCCTAATATAAACAGTAATGTGAGGTTCACAGTAAAACAAATTAGTCACAGGAGACGACACGAGTTCTGTACTTCAGGCTCGCCGTTTAAGTATATAAAAAAAAAGGCATAACAGTTTATTGGATCAAGCAATAAGCGTTGTACTAAATTCTATCTTAATAATAATAATGAATACTTATATAGCGCCTATTCTCGGTTAGAGACCAAGCTCTAAGCGCTTTACAATCCACACTCGTTTACTCAACGGGCTGCCTACCTGGGTAGTGCCGATCTGAAGAGCTGCCAGCTCGCGCTTCATTCAGTCGTTTCCCGTGTCATCCAGTCAATATCGTTCAATCAATTTCCTTACTTCCTTCATTCTTTCTATTTCTTACACAGGGTGCATGCTATGTGTAACGTGTCATCCATACCAACGGCCAAACTGGCCTACTCTTCCGAAAGTTGGTGATGGGATTTTACGTGTGTGCAAGATGTTCAAGATGTTATGCGTGCGTTCACACACGGAACCTCGGTTTATAGTCTCTTTCGAGGGACCGTATGGGAAATGGAGTCAGAATCAATGTTAACTCCGAGGGAAAAATCCCCCTGTACCGAAACGGCCCGTGTGCATCTGCTGAAAGCTAACCTTAGCGCTACAATTGACCCTACCCTAACCCTCGCCCTAACTTACACTAACCTTTTCCGGTAACTTAAATCCTTAAAAAAAAATATATATGTTTAAAGAATGTTTAAACCTTTCTGCTTGTCATGATACTCAGAAGAGTAACCTCCCCTGATGATAATATTTGTGCCCAACCAGACATTTATGTTTTCCCTGCTGATATGGCTCCTTCCATTGGAGCAGAGAATTTTCTGATGGCTGTCAACTATCCATTATTGGCTACAAACACAGCAGCTATGCAAATTTTCAGTTTCAACAAACAAACTTTTTTTCTTTTTTCTTTTTTGTATTTTCTTCTTTTTCTCTTTTTTTTAATTCTCTCTCTCTCTCTCTCTCTCTCTCTCTCTCTCTCTCTCTCTCTCTCTTTCTCTCTCTCTCTCTTCTCTCCTCTCTCTCTCTCTCTCTCTCTCTCTCTCTCTCTTCTTTTTCTGCTGACAGATTTTTATATTCACACGACGGTAAGTTGATAAAACATATTTCTCACCGTCCAAGCGCCGTCGCCAAAGCATGTCAAAGCTACTTGTTTTTATTTTATTTCATATTTCCGTGTGGTTTAAACGGAAACTTGCAGCAATCTAATCACTGTCTCATGGGCGCGCGGGCGTGTGTGTATGTGTGTGTGTATGTGGTGTGTGTGTGTGTGTGTGTGTGTGTGTGTGTGTGTGTGTGTGTGTGTGTGTGTTTGTGTGTGTGTGTGTGTGTGTGTGTGTGTGTGTGTGTGTGTGTGTTGTTTGTTTGTGTGTGTGTGTGTGTGTGTGTGTGTGTGTGTGTGTGTGTGTGTGTGTGTGTGTGCAAGCATTTACGTGCCTGCGTGGTTCTGTATATCTGAGAGAGGAAGAGAGAGAGTGTGTGCGTGTGTGTGTGTGACTCAATTGACTCAACTATGAACGCTATACAGTCGCTATTCTTCTGATCTAGGGAAGTAATATATGACTAGTCATTCAGTTCCCCACCCCCATTCACACACACACACATAGTCACACACACACACACACACACACACACACACACACACACACAATACAAAGATTCAAAGATTTTATTCCTGCGACCCCTTTTGGGGCATGGAAGACTTGAAACAAATCAAACAAATAGAAATGAAACAAATCAAACATCAACATTTTCCCTATAATTAACGTACTGAATGTAATGTTACACAACTTTACTAAGTTTCAAAAACTTCGCTAAGTTTAGCAACACTTTCTTACTACCACAAAGCAAACGACAATAGTTAAAAACGGACTTTGTATATGTAAATTTTCTGAGTATAAACTGATTTCTAATGTCGTTATATTTGTTACATTTCATTACAAAATGAAATTCATCACCAAGGTCATTCTGGTCACAGTCCCGACAGAATCGTTCATCGTGAGGTATTCCAAATCGTCTGCCAATTTCTATCATGAGTTTATGATTGCCACAGCGAAACCGAATCAGTGGGTATATATAAACATCAGGTAACATTTTAATTTCACACACACACACACACACACACACACACACACACACACACACACACACACACACACAGAGTCTGTAATAACTGAAAAATCCTTTTCAAAAAAGGTAAGTTTAGACCAGACGCAAAATTTGAGAGTGAAAGTGATTTTTTTTTTACTTGCAAAGTGAGACGACTGCAGGCGGAAATCTAAACAAATCTTAAATAAATGTTAGCGAACCGCCAAGCGAAACGTGGACAAACGCCTCCATACCTTGCGCTGAAGAGTGAAGAGATCGAAGCTGGGTACCAAATTTGTTCATTTTCGTTTTATTATTTGTTTGTGTCTTGCCAGAAGAAGACCTGAGAGGTCGAAACGCGTCGTGTTTTGTCTTGTGACTCGTTTGTCCACGTTTCTCTTGGCGGTTCGCTAACATTTATTTAAGATTTGTTTGAATTTTTTAAATTAGCCAAGCTTGAACTAGATTGGAAAGAAAATGTTCCGTTTGTGCAAATTTAATTAAGCAGTCAGCCTGAAATTCAGCAGAACCTGAATCACTGATGGTACAACGATTGCACTTGAAATTAAACAGGGTCTGAAATTATGCGGATTAAGAATTTTTTTCCGGTTTCCGTAACAGAGAGTAAAAAGCACTTTTGGCTAGGACATCAAAAAAAGCTTGAAATTATTTGGTAATTGAAATTAACTGCTTGTGAAATGAAGTTGTTTTCATTGAATTTGGCATGTGGCCAATTTTTGCTATATATTTCAAATTTGTTTACATCTACTTCTTAATCTAGTAGTTATGTTCAAGATCACACCTTGATTTATCGCAATTTATTATTTGTTGGAACATGAGTTGTTGCAACGCTTACAGTACACATTAATATGTGAAGCAATAATCATTACCATTTGGTAATATTGCAAAACATTGC
The DNA here is from genome assembly GCA_033310375.1 of Conus canariensis. Taxonomy (NCBI): domain Eukaryota; kingdom Metazoa; phylum Mollusca; class Gastropoda; order Neogastropoda; family Conidae; genus Conus; species Conus canariensis. Next base: position 5,967,200 of record CM065734.1, read on the forward strand.
GGACACGTTAATCACCGATTTATGACGCAACCATTCAACGATACCTCATGCAGAGGATGGGTGGATGAAGATTTATCATTATGCTGAGTTTGGTCATGCTAGCACGTGTAATGGTGCTCAGAAAAGTCAGTGTAAAAGTCACACACACACACACACACACACACACACACACACACACACACACACACACACACACACACATACATACATACACACACACTTGCGCGCGCGCGCGCGCGCGCACACACACACACACCACACACACACACACACATACACGTACGCAAGCACGCACGTACACACACACGCACGCATGCACGCGCGCGCGCGCACGCACGCACGCACGCACGCACGCACGCACGCACACACACACACACACACACACACACACACACACACACACACACACACACACGTGTGTGTGTGCGCGCGCACGCGTGAAAGACAGTGATTAGACTCACCATGTCACAAGCGAGAGTCAAAGTTGTTATGAATATCAGCCAGAAAATTACTAGCCATGATCCCCGCCTCTGCATAATGCATACGGCTGGAATACACGGTACAGTCTGTACACACTACCTCCACAGCTAGCAATAGAATACATCATACAGTCTGTACACACTACCTTCACAGCTAGCAATGGAATACATGATACAGTCTGTACGCACTACCTCCACAGCTAGCAATGGAATACATGGTACAGTCTATACACACTACCTCCACAGCTAACAATGGAATACATGGTACAGTCTGTACACACTACCTTCACAGCTAGCAATGGAATACATGGTACAGTCTGTACACGCTACCTCCACAGCTAGCAATGGAATACACGTTACAGTCTGTACACACTACCTTCACAGCTAGCAATGGAATACACGGTACAGTCTGTACACACTACCTTCACAGCTAGCAATGGAATACGTGGTACAGTCTGTACACACTACCTTCACAGCTAGCAATGGAAGACATGGTACAGTCTGTACGCACTACCTTCACAGCTAGCAATGGAAGACACGGTACAGTCTGTACACACTACCTTCACAGCTAGCAATGGAAGACATGGTACAGTCTGTACACACTACCTCCACAGCTAGCAATGGAAGACACGATACAGTCTGTACACACTACCTCCACAGCTAGCAATGGAATACATGGTACAGTCTGTACACACTACCTTCACAGCTAGCAATGGAAGACATGGTACAGTCTGTACACACTACCTCCACAGCTAGCAATCACAAAGAAACACTGCTTTTCTCCACTCTTTGAACATCTGAGAGAAACTGAGAAGTGTGGAAAAAACAACAACTTTCAAGGCCTTCAAAACAGTCCTCACTTTAAACTTACAAATAAAAAAGCAATGGCATCGTCAGAAACCAGCACAGCCAGTTGAAGTATTTACTCACTAAGTACCTCCACCTAGATAGATGAAGTATTTCCTCACTAAGTGCCTCTACCAAGATAGATGAAGTATTTCCTCACTAAGTACCTCCACCTAGATAGATGAAGTATTTCCTCACTAAGTACCTCCACCAAGATAGATGAAGTGTTTCCTAACTAAGTACCTCCACCAAGATAGATGAAGTATTTCCTCACTAAGTACCTCCACCAAGATAGATGAAGTGTTTCCTAACTAAGTACCTCCATCTAGATAGATGAAGTATTTCTTCACTAAGTACCTCCACCAAGATAGATGAAGTGTTTCCTCACTAAGTACCTCCACCAAGATAGATGAAGTATTTCCTCACTAAGTACCTACACCAAGACAGATGAAGTGTTTCCTCACTAAGTACCTCCACCAAGATAGATGAAGTGGAGTGGGACGAGTCCACTGAGGCTTAATACTGGTCCTTGTCCAGTATTTGCGTCACACAAATGACTCATCCGTGGGTGTAAACATCTAGAGCCCAACTGTCTGCAAAGAAATGTCCTTCAGATCTATCATCTGGGTGTAAACATCTACAACCGAACTGTCTGCAAAGAAATGCCCTTCTACAGATCTATCATCTGGGTATAAACATCTACAGCCCAACTGTCTGCAAAGAAATCCATTCTACAGATCTATCATCTGGGTGTAAACATCTACAGCCGAACTGTCTGCAAAGAAATCCATTCTACAGATCTATCATCTGGGTGTAAACATCTAAAGCCCAACTGTCTGCAAAGAAATGTCTTACAGATCTATCATCTGGGTGTAAACATCTACAGCCCAGCTGTCTGCAAAGAAATTCATTCTATAGATCCGTCATCTGGGTGTAAACATCTACAGCCCGACTGCCTGCAAAGAAATGTCCTTCTACAGATCCATCATCTGGGTGTAAACATCTACAGCCCGACTGCCTGCAAAGAAATGTCCTTCTACAGATCCATCATCTGGGTGTAAACATCTACAGCCCGACTGCCTGCAAAGAAATGTCTTTCTACAGATCCATCATCTGGGTGTAAACATCTACAGCCCGACTGTCTGCAAAGAAATGTCCTTCTACAGATCTATCATCTGTGGGTGTAAACATCTACAGCCCAACTGCTTGCTGCCGAAAGTCAGCCTTAATAGATGAAGCCAGCAGTTCATGTCAAAAACAATGTGAAGACAGTCTTGGCAGATTAAATGTGGAGTTCATAACAACAGTACTGTGGAAAAAACTAACTTAAATCATAGTTTCACCTTTTTTCTAATGACATTTGTATCTGTATGACTGTATGAAAGATTGATACAGTACAGTTGACAACTTCCTTCTGATAGCTTCCCTTGAATGGCCACTGATTGGCTATAAAAAAAAAAATGAATAAAAAGACATGCAAAAGCAGGCAGCTCGTTTAATCACTGATTTGTGTTTTTTTCTTTCTTTCAAACAGTTTTAAAAACAACTCTAGATGCATTACCAACATGCCACGACCACCATTAAAACAGAAGAGTACTGACCCAGGCAAGCTTTCCCTGCAAAGACTCCATTCATGATTTCAGTGAGAAAATCTTGCCACTATGACAAAAATACTTTGTTTCATTTCTCTTCTCCTCTTATTTACTTTTTTTCTTTCTGTTTTTTTCCCCCTCCGTCTGCAGGTTATAGAAGCTTTTGCCATGTGTCTTGGGTTTTATTTGAGCCAAAGATACAAATAAAATCACAATATTCCTTGAACTATTCAAAATTTTCCAAGGAAAACTTCAGGTGCTTTGTCAAAGAACTTCACTATCTACTTACCATTCTCTTTTCCTTTGGAGAAAATGTTAAGAAGTAATCATTTACATAATTCTTTTAACTATACACGGGTCCTAAAGAACCCGTACGTTATACTTTACCTAAGCCACTTGCAGCAAGAACTCCGCCATGGCCGGTCCCAAGCCCGGATGAAAAAGGAGGAGGGTTAGCACACACCTCCCTGTAAAAAACCATCATGCTACAAAAACTCCAACAAGAGACTCTACAGAAAACTCAGCCCTGGGAGAAGATAGACCTTCAGCTGGAGGATGGGCCACACATGGGGGCAGCTGGAGAGACTGGCCCAGGACAGAGACAGCTGGAGGGACCTTGTCGGCGGCCTATGTCCCAGTGGGGGCGATGGGCAAAACTGAATTGAATTGACTTGCAAGGCAGGTTTCTCACGACCCAAAAATTTCACAGAAGCTTTAGCTTGTCTCACCCTCAGCCAGTGATGCAGGTCTTCCAAGATCTACTGACACCTCTGTGAATTATAAGAGTGGTCATAGCCCCCTGTTATAAGAGTGGTCATAGCCCCTGTTATAAGAGTGGTCATAGCCCCCTGTGGTGGGAAAGTGTATATGGTCAAAAGCATCATCTAGTATAAGTGAAAAGACAACCCAAAAAAACCCACACCCACCACCATCCCACCCCACCCTCCTAAGGAAACTGCATTAGTTCATTAATTTCAAAATGCTTTAATATCATTGCATTCAGTACACAAATGTCCTTTAAAACATCATGACAATGGCTCTGTCTTCCATCTTGTTGAAATTACGATCTCACTGACATTCTTTTCGAACCCCCCCCCCCCCCCCCCCCCGCCCCTTCCCCTGTCGCTCCTTCACCCCATCCTGTACCCCCTGCCCGCTCCCCTCTAGTCCTCGACCGTGTAACATTCCTGATACTCCATCTCGTTAAGACAATGATTTTGATCGGTTGCATTCTTTCTGTCAGTCACATTAGTTACGTTGGAACTTGATCGCATATTCCTGTTCTGAGATCCTGGCTGCTCATCTGGAATGTACAATTTCTGACGTGTTGGATGGGTTGGGTTGATACAATAGGAACGTAACACACTTTCAGTGTGATGCATGTTAATTGTAGCCATGCCTGCCACTAGCAGCCAGATCAGAGCTGTCACCTCAAAAGTCTCAATTCCTTACACAGTTGTTTAAAACAAACAAAAAATTGAAACAAGCAAAAATTGTTTTAAACTTTATCTTTATTCTATGAAATCTTGGACGAAAAATATTTCTCTTACAGGAATTCCAAAATTGTATTCTGGTGGAATGTCTGAACAAGGTTATGGTGGAGTCAGCTGTAAAGTGTTTCTGACAATATGTGCATCCTAGCATTCTGGACGGAGATATGATTACCCCATATTTCTAGTAAAGACCAGAGGCCGAAGTAAACCTTGCTCTCGGAGGAATTTGAAATACAGGGGGAGGGGGAGGGGGGGGGGGGGAGGGGGGAGTTGTGCCCCAAGTCAGTGGTGTTCAGGGATTATGTTGGGAGGATGCCCATCGCTCCTCCATTTCTGAGATTTGAGCAGCATCTTCCTGACTTGTCAAAGCTCGATTCGCCTAATAAGGCTGTGTACTTCACACGGCTGGTTCTGTTCGGTGTGTGTGTGTGTGTGTGTGTGTGTGTGTGTGTGTGTGTGTGTGTGTGTGTGTGTGTGTGCGTGCGTGCGTGCGTGCGTGCGTGCGTGCGTGTGTGTGAAAGAGAGAGAACGAACAACGAACGAAGTTTAATGCTGTTAGGCTGTAAAACCCATTTAGCAAATCAGCACGATGTACAAAGACAAAACGAGACTCTATTTCGATTTCATTGACATGGAAACCACAGCAATGTCTTTTTCTCTCACTTTGCATGACAAAATCGAGAACGAGAAAATGTCACTCAGTTCTGTAGATGTCGGTTATCCCAGGTAGAACTGGATCAATCCGTGGAGAGCGTGCAGGCGCCTAGAACACGTGCTTGGGTCTCTGCATGTTTCGTGTTGCCGATGCATCTTCCTTTCAGAGAGAGAGACAGACAGACAGACAGACAGAGACAGAGACAGAGATAGAGAGAGATGCAACTGAATGAATAATTCTAATGCAACTGTTAGGATATCACTTCAGTGGATGCATTCGCAAGTGCCTCAAGTCTTTCTCTTGTTGAGGGTTGTGTTTCACACTCACTACTCAGGTAAAAACAGCAACGTCAGGTTGGCAAAACAGGACCAACAGTCAGATTCCCATGAGGCTGTTGGGGATGGTCGCATCATCAAAGCGCAATCGAATCGGGAATAGGTGTATCAGATCTGCCCCACTGTGATCAGCTGTTCTACGTCTGTACATGTGCCTGTCCCCTGTCTTGATGTTAGTGGCGTGGGGCACTTGATTTTGTCTTGTCATGTATGCATTTATTTCCCCACAGTGTTATTTCCCCTATTTCAGGATTTGGTTATAACAAGTGGACTTTACAATTTTAGCAACTTAACAATTCTGTCTTCACAGTTCTATCGACTTAACAGTTTTATCCTTGTGTATACTCCTTCTAGAACGATGTGAAGTGGGTCATATATGCTCGTGTGTGTGGTTGTAACCTCTTTGTACGAGCACCTGTAGCGCTAGCAGTCTGGATAGATTTTCCTCACTGAACCATTACCCCTTACACTTTTGCCTGTGTTCCAGCTTGCCTTGTTCGCTCAATTTGTGTTTCACAGCCTTCTCTATGTGGGTGTGTGGGACATCCTGTACCCGAAGACTGGAGCTAGGTAGTTTAGAAGCAGGTCACCTGAGAGCCACCTCTGACAGCCCTTGGCAACACCACCTCTGGCACCTGTCCACAGTTCCCACAGGTTGATACCCTGGAGCCTCAGCCAGATTCTGCCCCTGTCCACTCCTTACTCCCTTTCTCTATCTCAAGGCATTTCAAGACAATGGTTCCACTGCTTCTGCTGCCGCCTGTATGGTGGGAATCGCCTCAGGACATGACATTCATAAGTGTCATAGGCCAAGGGGCGCGTTACGTAAAGCACGAAGATGTGCCCGAGTGGCTTGCATGACAGACGTTTTTTGCATGTTTGTGTCATCTGTTTCTTCGCCTTTTCCTGTATGACTATAGTCTCTCTATGACTACAGTCTCTCTGTTCTGACCATGTTGATCTGTCCGTCAATCATTGCATTCTCCCTGCTGTTCCTCCACTTCCTCTGTTGCCTCCCTTTCGTTCTTGTAGGTCTTTACCTATACTCGTTTTCCCACACTCACACTCACCAGAATAGCTCAGTTGGTAGAGCGCCAGACTCGTCATCCTGGGGTCGCGGGTTCTAATCTCCGCTGGGCCGTTTCAGTACAGGGGGATTTTTCCCTCGGAGTTAACATTGGTTCTGACTCCATTTCCCATACAGTCCTTCGAATGAGACTATAAATCGAGGTTCCGTGTGTGAACGCACGCAAAACATCTTGCACACACGTCAAATCCCATCACCAACTTTCGGGAAAGAAGGCCAGTTTGGCCGTTGGTATGGATGACATGTTACACATAGCATGCACCCTGCGTGAGAAATGGAAAGAATGAAGGAAGGATATTGAGTGAACGATATTGAACGATATTGACTGGATGACACGGGAAACGACTGAATGAAGCGTCAGCTGGCAGCTCTTCAGTCGGCACTACCCAGGTAGGCAGCCCGTTGTGTAAACGAGTGTGGATTGTAAAGCGCTTACAGCTTGGTCTCTAACCGAGAATAGGCGCTATATAAGTATTCATTATCATTATTACACCACCGTTTGTTTACACGTGCAAGTATTTATTTACATACACATATACACCGTTTTAACCCACACCCCTCTCCCATTGTCTCTGTTCTTCCCCAACCCCCTCCTGTCCTGTCTCCCCCCTTCATTTCCCACTTTATGCTACTGTGTCTCCCTCTTCCCTTCCAACAGCCTTTAGGTTCCTGCAGCATGTAATGCATTTCAAACCTTCTTCAAACACTAGCTTATGTTTACAGTGACAGTTGTCATCCTTGTTCATGGGTTTGATCACAATTATTTCCCTTTGTGTCGTTTGAAATTGAGCTAGTCACTCCCGTCAGTCATCCCTTCAATTCAACCAGCTGTCTGCTGCGATATAATTACATGAAGTTTTTGGTCCATACCTGGTTGGCAAATTCTGGCAAGCTTTCTTGCATGGTTGAGAGATCAGTGCACATAAGGCTTGCACATCATGAAATTGTAAGGGGAAAAAAAAGCAATTGACATTTTTCTAATGGTCAGTTCAAATTTGATTAGTATTATTCTGAAAGAAATGAGACCATCATTTTCTTTCCATTTACAAAGCCAAAACCAGACTGGAAGATTACAAAAGTGTGTGGTCGACCCTATAATCTCTTAACCTACACATAATGGAAGATTACAAAAGTGTGTGGTTGACCCTATAATCTCTTAACCTAGACATAACAGAAGATTTCAAAAGTGTGTGGTCAACCCTATAATCTCTTAACCTAGACATAATGGAAGATTACAGAAGTGTGTGGTCAACCCTATAATCTCTTAACCTAGACATAAAGGAAAATGACAAAAGTCTGTGGTAGACCCTTTAATCTCTTAATCTAGACATAAAGGAGATTACAAAAGTGTGTGGTCGACCCTATAATCTCTTAACTTAGACATAAAGGAAGATTACAAAAGTGTGGGGTATTCTAGACATAACGGAAGATTACAAAAGTGTGTGGTCGACCCTATAATTCTTAACCTAGACAAATTGGAAGATTGCAAAAAATGTGTGGTCGAGCCTATAATCTCTTTACCTAGACATAATGGAAGATTGCAAAAGTGTGTGGTCGACCTATAATCTCTTTACCTAGACATAATGGAAGATTGCAAAGGTGTGTGCTCGGCCCTATAATCTCTTAACCTACACATAATGGAAGATTACAAAAGTGTGTGGTCGACGCTATACTGTCTTAACCTACACATAATGGAAGATCACAAAAGTGTGTGGTCGACCCTTTAATCTCTTAGCCTTGACATAAAAATGTGCACAAACTGCGTATCAATCTACACGTGTGTCTGTAGACATACACAAGTATCAGTGTGGTGTTTCGTATAGAATGTACATAGACAACAGTCAGTGTGTCTATGCATGCCTCTTGTGCGTGCGTGCCATCGACTCTGGTATCGTATGGATGCAGTGGAGTTTTAGTGTGATCTCTTTCACCTTCTCTCAAACTGTGTGTGTGCATATGCATGTGTGCAAGTGTGTGAGACCTCTCTGTGCTGTTTATAGTGGTGGTGGCATTGGGAACCAGGGGGTAATGTCCCCCCCCCCCCCTTCCCTAAATTTGGGGACCCAACTCCCTTCTGCCACCCTCTCCCTTCCTACTTCTAATATCTGAGGCCTAAGAAATACTGAATAACTAAGGGGGGGGGGGGGGGGGGGGGGGGGGGGGGGGGGGGAGGAGAAAAAAAATAACAGATGGTTGACATTGTTTGTGTCTGTGAACTGCATTTTGGTGAAATGAATTAGATGAAATGTATTTGGGGGAGATGTATTAGGGGTATAATCTTGGCTCATGTTGCATCAGATTGCTCTACCTTGCTTCTTTGAATGAAAATGGTGTGTACACTCACCCACCCCCCTTCTCCCTGTTTGAATACAAATAAAATGTGAGTAGGACCCACAGTTGAAAATAATGATCCAAATATTCCGGCACAGTTGCAACACACATCAATTGTTCTGAAGCTGCACAAGCGGAATAAGCATAAAAACATAGTCCTAAATGAAAATAATTGATGTGTCAAAGGATTTGGACCACACCCCCTATTATGAGTACTCTTAAACTAGCCGTTGTGGCAAATCTCTTGTGACAAGTTATCTTGTAATTCATCCGGAATGAGTTAAGAACAGGTCCATCATTTTATGGACATACATTTACACCATGATGAGAAAATGCCTTCATTATTGTCTGACATTCCTGTTGCGAACAAATTATGGATGGAAAAAATGCTTCCATTCTTCCTTCCTTGGAACAGTTTTTCTTTTTCATACGTTCAGGCAAATCAAGTTGTTACAGATATTCAATAAACAAAAGAAAGAAGTTCACAAGGATTAGCTAATCCTCAGGTGGCGGGAGGGGAAGACAACAGGGACCGTTTGTTACCTGCAGTTATTTTATTGGTTGCTTTGACATGTAGGGTTCTACTGCTTGTTGTCTTTCTCTTCTGAATACCAATTACGATAATATATTAACAAAAGAAAATGTTGCCTTTGCAACTGGAAATAAATACACGTCTGCATATAACAAGTTTAATCCCATCTCAGAAATTAGTTTTTGATGTTTAGTAGAGATGTGTGTGTGTGTGTGTGTGTGTGTGTGTGTGTGTGTGTGTGTGTGTGTGTGTGTGTGTGCGCCTTAAAATTTTGAGTTTTTGTTTTGCACAGTACTTGCATTTCAACACTGAAATCAGCCAAGTATAACCTCTGAAAATGTAATGTCCGCTGATTGCTGTTTACTTTATTGTTTTGATGGTATGGGTTTAAGATTGATTTGGTTTGATTGATTTAATTTAGAGTCTGTTCACAACGATGGTGATATTAGACTATTAAAAAAAAATATATATATATATATATATATATATATATATAAATGTGTATGTAAGTGCATTATATGAGTGTGTGTGTGAGTGCGTGTGTACGAGTGCGTGCGTGCATGCCCGCGTGCGCGTGCCCGTGTGTTTGTGTGTGTGTGTGTGTGTGTGTGTGTGTGTGTGTGTGTGTGTGTGTGTGTGTGTGGGGAGAGAGAGAGAGAGAGAGAGAGAGAGTGCGCGCGCGCGCGCGTGTGTGTGTGTGTGTATGTGTGTGTGTGTGCGCGCGCACGCGGACACAAATACATGAAAGTTTGCCTATTCACGACCATAACAATAATTATAAACTGATAAATCAATTACAACAAATGAATAATAACAGAACTCGATATAGCCTTTGCTATATCAATCATTTTGGGGCTGTAAAGTATTTCATGTAAAGCCTCTAAGGAATCAATGTCTATCTTTAGAATATTATATAAAGAAGTTAGAACTGGACATTCAAAAAGAATATGTTGAATAGATAATGGGAGACCACAAGCGCAATCTACATCCTTAGAAAATTTGGTTTTCCACGAGTTTAAACGCATTTTATAAATGATACTGGACAATGATCTTTGACATAATAACACTTTCATTTTTGCAGCAAGTTTTTCATTGTTCATACAATTTTCTAATAGGGGACTGATTTCATGTTTATCCAATTTTAATCTACTATCTGGATTTTTTCTAAGAGCACCCTCTTTTGCTAATTTATCAGCTATTTCATTTCCATAGATACCACAATGGGATGGGATCCAGCAAAACTCTACAAAAGTTCCTTTCGCCATAACGGAATGTATCATAAATTTTATATCAAAAATTAAGTCTTTCCTTACATTTGCATCCCAACTTCGTAAGCTACAAAGAACAGATTTAGAGTCAACACAGATTAGAATGCTGTAAATTGCCACATTAAGATCAGATATCCAAGATAAGGCCATAAGGATTGCATATAGTTCAGCAGTGAAAACTGAAAAGTTCTTTCCTAAACAAAATGATTTTACTTTTAAATCGGGAATTACAAATCCAGCTCCTGTATAAGATTCTAAAACTGAACCATCCGTGTAGATTTTAAGATGATGTGGATATGTGTTTTCAAGATGTTCTTTTGCTTCTACTGGTATCAAATTAATATTGTCTTCTTTTTTTTTAGAGTAGTGTAATCTATATCAAAATTTGGAAAAATATGCTCCCATTGAGGAATTGTGGGCATAGTTGGAGGTTTTGAAATGTATGTAATATCGATGTCACATTTTCTAAATAGATCATCAGTATAATTTTGAATGGGCTGCAGGTAAGAAATATTCTGTGCCCTTTTAGGAAAATCCGATTTAGCATCAAGAAATATTTCATTTGTTACTGAATTTGATACTGAAAGACTTCTGGTTACATATTTGGCTGTTGCTAGTTTGCGTTGATCATCAAGTGACAAGAGATTAGCTTCTTTATATGTTTTAAAGGTATTAGAATGCGCTGGAACACAAGGGCTGCTTTAATAGCTTTACTGTCTGTACTTTGTAACTGCTTAAGTAATGTCTGAGAAGCTGAAAAATATACTTCCTGTCCGTAAATCAATTTTGAACGAACCAGACTAATAGAAAGATGCACAAGAGTTTGGGTATCTTGACCCCACGATTGTGCACTGATTACTTTTAGTAAAGATAGCCTTTGTCTGGCATTGTTTATAAGATATTCAATATGGAATCTCCAGTTTAATTTAGGAGTGAAATGAACACCTAAAAATTTAACATTATTGGAATATTGAAGAGTTTTATTTTCTAGCACAAGTTGAGGCAAAACTTTTGGATTTTTACCATTGTTAAATAACATTAATTGTGTTTTTTCTCCTGATAGTTCTAGTCCATTTTCGTTCATATATTTATTTAGTTTGTCCGGGACCAGGCTGCTTCCAATTCAGTAGTGGGGCGACCATCCCCAACTCGGCGGGTCCCCGGGTGGCGGATAGGGGAATGGCCCTCAGATATGGGGGTTAGCTGCGATATAAGTCAGGCTTGCCTGGCAGAATAAGCAGTCCCGGACCAACTGGCGATGTTCCTACCAGGATGGGGTGGGTCAACAGGTGGCACTGTTGTCCTCACTGAAATACCCCATGTGTCCTATGACGGGCTCATCATGCGGTCAAGAGGCGCGGTATAACCTCTAGCCCCGGGGTGGGATCCCCGGGGAAACAATCCCCCTGTGCTCACAGGGCAGGACGCACGGGCCATGAGCTAAGGGTGAGGCACCCCGAAAGAAAACTCCAGATGAAGACGGAGGTATCGGGCCACTGGCGCAGCTTAAACCACGATACCACGCATATACGCTTCCATGATGATGCAGTCCACAGAATTTCGATGTGGCGCTCGACCTTCGGAGACCCGCCGGGGAGGTCGGGAGCCGGGCCCTATGCCTCAAAGGGGCCCACCCCAAGCGGTCGGTGGTCAGACAAAGAAATTCTGCATGTCAATGCGACGAAGAAGGAGACCTCATCCTCCTGCTAATGCCAAGCAAACAGTACCACCCAGAATGCTCAACATTCTCCAGTGGAATGCAGAAGGGGTGCATAAAAAGAAACTTGGCTTGGCAGAAAGGATGCATCAAGAAAATATTGATATCGCATGTGTCCAAGAGACACATTTGACCGTAAACCATCGCTTTCAAGTGAGGGGTTACGAGACCATCAGGTTGGACCGTGAGGAAAGAAACAAAGGAGGGGTGCTTATCTTGGTGCGGAATTCCATCGCCGCACAAGAACTCAAGATCAACACCAATCAACAGGCAGAGATCCAAGGGATTGATATAGTCCTTAAGGAACGCAACATCAGGATCTACAATGTCTATTGCCCTCAAGATCGTGATCTTTTCCTCACATACATGAACATCCCAGACAACAACTGCGTGGTGGTGGGTGATTTTAACAGTCACTCAGAGAGATGGGGCTATGAGGAGACGGACAAGAGAGGCGAAGAAGTTGAGGATTGGGAGATTGACACACATCTTCATCTCATCAACCAAGAAGATGATGAACCCACCTTTTACTCTAGACGCTGGATGACCACATCAACACCAGATCTAGCGTTCGCCACCAATGACCTGTTCGTCAGGACCACAAGAACAGTCCTCAACCAGCTTGGAGGAAGTGACCACAAGCCCGTCAAACTCTCTATCAGATAAGATAAGATAATGTTGCTTATAGCCCAGCCGACCGCAAGGGGCCACATCAGGGCTGTCACCACGTTAAAATCAACTCACAAGTCATTAAAAAAAAAAAAAAAAAAAAAAACCCACCTTTCACACATCTCTTTAAAAGACATCTTCTAGAAACGCACCAGAAACTTCGTTAAAAGTCTTTCTTCCGTAAAATCTTAAATCAGATGAAAAATGTTAATCTCTCTCAAAAACTCAAAGATCACGTCAGGCGGAACATCCCTGAACAGGATTTTCATGGACTCTGCTGTAAAATGTATGTGTCTCACATCGTGCAAGTCCCAACACTCTAAAAGAATATGTTTCATTGTGAGTGGCACATGACATGGAATGCACCACGGACCTTCCTCATTCTTTAAAAGGTACGAATGGGTAAAATACGAATGGCCGGTGTGCAGCCGGCACAGAACTGTTTCTTCTTTACGGCCACCAGACGTAGATGGGAGGAACTCATTAAGGTTTGGACGGATCTGAAAGAGTTTGTTATCCGTCTGTGTGTTCCAATCCTCCTGCCAGAGGTCTCTCACATAATCATTAATTTTGGGTTTCAGATCTGAGCAAGGGATATAAATGTTGGACAGTTTCTCTCTTGTGGCATTCTTGGCTAAACGATCAACCATTTCGTTCCCTCCGATGCCAACATGACCAGGAACCCAAGCCAGAATAACGTTGTAACCATCCGCTTTCAACTTGCTAAAAAGCTCAAAGAAATGTAAAAGTTCTGGATGCTGAAGGTTGCGGCCAGCTATGGCCTCCAAAGATGACAGTGAATCTGACAGAACCAGAAAGTCCCTCTTCTTAGAAAGTGAAATTATCTTTAATGCCAGAACCAGAGCAGTAATTTCAGCAGAATAGACAGAAGCATCTGGAGGTATATGCTTTAACAGTATCTGAGAAGGAGCACCAGGGCAATAGGCTGCACAGGCCACTCCATCCTCAGACTTGGAACCGTCAGTGAAAATTTTTTGATAAGACGGGAATTTTGAATAGAGGTCAGCATACAAGGCCTTGTATGCCAGAGAGCTGGTAGACTCTTTACGAAAGGCTGCAAGATCAAAACAAATCTCTGGTGTGAAAAAGGTCCACGGAGGCTGATCTGGAAACTTGGAAAAATCCGACACAACTCCTAGGTCTAGACCTGCATTCCGCACGTGAGGCTGCATACGAAGACCAAACGGCGGAATACAGTTAGGGTTGGTTTCGAATTTGCTTTGAAACTGGGGGTCAAAGACACAGTCATAGGCAGGATTCTGCGGTTCTGAGAACAGTCTGATATAGTAATTGAGAGACATTTTCAGCCTGCGGTTGGACAGTGAGGGTTCACCTGCCTCTGCGTACAGGCTGTACACAGGGGTGGTGCGGAATGCTCCAAGACAGAGACGAAGCCCTTGATGGTGAATAGGATCCAACAGTTTCAGATAAGAGGGTCTTGCAGAACCGTACACAGCACAACCATAGTCCAGTTTGGAACGGACCAGGGCTCTGTAAAGATGCAGCAAAGTTTTCTTATCAGCGCCCCAGTCAGTGTGCGCTACGACCCGCAGAATATTCAGAGCTTTCTGGCAAGAGGTTTTGAGATTTTTAATGTGGCTGAGAAAGTTGAGTTTTTGATCAAAAATAACTCCTAGGAATTTGGCTTCTTTTACAGCTGGAATGGTGGACTTGTCCAGACGAATTTCAGGATCAGCAAAAAATTGACGAAAATTGTGAAAATGGATTGACTGAGTTTTGGTACGTGAGAAGGTAAACCCGTTTTCCTCGGCCCACTGCTGGATCTTGTTGACACAAAGTTGGAGTCGACGCTGTACGCTGGGTAAGAGGCTCCAACTGCGTACAGCGCGAAGTCGTCAACGAACAGAGAGGACTCGGTGCCCTGGCTTACCGATTTTACAATGTCATTAATTTTAATGCTGAAAAGGGCAGGAGAAAGGATGCTCCCCTGAGGTACACCCAACTCCTGCCCATGGATGTCAGAAAGTGTGGTGCCAACACGCACCTGGAACTGTCGATCAGCCAAAAAATTCTGTATAAACAGAGGCAGGTGACCACGGAAACCAAGTCTGTGCAGGTCCAGAAGAATTCCTGATTTCCATGTGGTGTCATACGCTTTTTCGAGGTCGAAAAAGATAGCGACCACATGCTGTTTATTGACAAAGGTATTGCGGATGGTGGTTTCCAGACGGATTAGATGGTCGACTGTCGAGTGGTATTTCCGGAACCCGCACTGTTGCCTGGCCAAAAGGCCATCGGTTTCCAGCTTCCACATCAGACGGGAGTTGACCATCTTCTCCATTAACTTACAGAGGCAGCTAGTCAGAGCTATTGGACGATAGTTGGAAGGGTTGGTAAGGTCCTTTCCAGGCTTTGGAATTGGAATGATCAGGGCTTTCCGCCAGGAGGGCGGAAAGTACCCTGTGGTCCAGATATGGTTGTATACTTTAAGAAGGGTCTGGAGACAGCTTTCTGGAAAATGTTTCAAAACCTGATAATGAATATCATCCAGACCAGGGGCAGAATCAGTGCAGGTTTGCAAAGCTGATTTTAGTTCGCTGATTGAAAAAGGAAGATTGTACGCTTCAGAGTTATCTGATGTGAAATTGTATGAAGATTTCTCACTGATTTGTTTGTTTCTTAAAAAGGCAGCAGATTTATTTGAAGATGAGGAGTTCTGTTGGATGGTGGAGGCCAACAGATCGGCAACAGCTTGTTTGTCAGTGATCAGAGCATCAGCAAGTTTCAGGTGATGAATGGAGGGGTTGGTGTTCTTCCCTTTGATTTTTCTGATGATGTTCCAGACTTTTTTCTTTGAAGTTTTAGATGTCAGCCCGGAGCAGAAGTTTCTCCAAGACTGACGTTTACTGATTTTGAACGTGTGTCTGGATTTGGCGCGGAGTTTCTGATGGGCTCGAGCGTTGGGACCGAAGGGCGTTGGTATACCTGACGCTGAGCCCGTTTGCGTACTTTTGAGATTTGTTGGCAGTCAGAATTAAACCAGGGTGTTTTGGGCATTTGGAGTTTGTCGGAAGACATTGGAATACAGGTTTTAGCACAGTTTATCACAGTAGTGGTCAGAGATTCTGCTGGGTCTGGACTCTGTAGAAAATCAATTTCCTGGAATTCTTTTGAAATATTAGTTGCAAAAAGATCCCAGTTGGCCTTCTTATAATTAAGGTGTTGTGAGACAGAGGCGTTTTCAGTTAATACGGGTTGTAAAAGAACAGGGAAATGGTCACTTCCGTGTAGATCGTCATGGACAGACCACTCATAGTCCAGGACCAGCGAGGGGTCACAAATCGACAAATCTAAACACGAAAGTGAACCTGTGGAAGAGTGGAGGTAAGTTGGAGATCCATCGTTAAGACAACATAAATCAAAGTCAGAAAGGACATCCTCAAGAAGCAGACCTCTGGATGACGAACTGACACTACCCCAAAGAGGATTGTGACCATTAAAGTCACCCAACAGCAAAAAAGGTCGAGGAAGTTCTCCGATCAGACCGACAAGGTCCTGACGACAAACCGGGACAGAAGGTGGCAGATAAAGTGAACAAATTGTTATAGTTTTATGGAGAGTGACTCTCGCAGCTACAGCCTGAAGGGGGGTAGTCAGAGCGACAGGACTAAACAGCAAAGTTTTACGTAAAAGAAGGGCAACACCGCCCGACAGTCCCAATGAGGATGGTTGTGCGGGTTTGGAAAGAACATTAAAGCCAGAAAGAGTGAAGGTCTTCTGGCTTTGAATTTTAGTTTCCTGAAGAGCCACGACGGAAGGTTTCATAGTTTGACACAGAAGCTGCAGCTCCTCAAAATTTGAATTTAGACCACGGATATTCCAATGGATTAGTTTGCTATCCATGGTGCAGAGGACGAATAGGAGAGAAATCAGGTCATCTCCTCATCCACGTCTGCATCCAATAGAGCAAATTTATTGCTTAGTTTCACTGGACTATGTTGGTCTTCAGACCTGCTGGCAGACTTGCCCACAGGTGAAGACGGCTTGGATTTTGGGGATGGTGGAGGTTTCTTTCTCATCTCCACCATCTCCACACTTGCTTGAACTCCCTTGCCCGCACGGGCACTGCACACAGGAGTTCGAGGCGGGAGGGCTGGCTTTTTAATCTGCCCAGCAGCAGATGGAGTAGACTGCTGGGCAGTCTGAGGGGCGGCGGATTTCTTGCCTCCACCAGGGGCACCCACTCTGGGTTGGGAGGTGGTGGACTTGCCTCCACCAGAGCCCAACGTTCTTCCTTGCAATGACTTTGTGAAAATAAATTCATCAGTCTGGCAGCAGACTGATCGGGTCGACACTTTCTTTACAGCAGAAGCATAGGAAGACGCTGTTGGCGTCTGACTGCCAACAACCTGTTTACGGGCCTCAAAAAACGAAATCTTCTTTTCTGTTTTAACCTTTTGGATGTTGGACTCCTGAATCCAGACAGGGCAGTTGCGTGAAGAGGAGGGGTGGTCGCCACCGCAGTTCGCACAGTACGCCGGGTCTTTACACGGCCCATCATGGGTTGCCTTGCAACAAACGCCACACACCTCCTGCCCAGAACAGCGGTCTCTGACATGTCCGAACTTCTGGCATTTGTAACAGCGCATTGGAGACGGAACATACATTTGTACGCGGACATTCAGGTATCCTACTTTGATGACAGGAGGCAGCACAGGGTTGCAGAATGTCAGAAAGAGGGTGTTGGTGGCCACTCTTTCTGCACCTTTTTTAACTGTCACCCTATGCACCTCTGTCACACCCTGGGATGCAAGTTCCGCCTTGATCTCTGCCTCTGAGACACCTCTAAGATCTGGGCATCGAATCACTCCCTTAGAGGAATTCAGCTGTTTATGGGGAGTCACCCGGATCTCTCGGTCTACTAGCTTTGTAGCTTTCAGCAGCTGCTCGGATTGTTTCTTACTTTTACATTGGATAAGAAATGTAATGGACTGTGGGTCTCCTGCAATGCCTTGAAAGCCCTTCTGTATAGCAAACAGGCTTAGTGCAGAAAATGGTTTGTCCTGCTCCTTGCTTTCCATAATCAGCCAAGAGGACCAAAATCCTGACATCTGCCTTGTTTCAATATCGGAATCAGAGTCTGGATCAGATTCCTGCGGAAACCGCCGTGAAATTAAATTAGCCTTTCTTTTTTTGGGGGGTTGGATTGTTTGGTGAAAAAGCCATATTTAGTGTAATTATATTTCGTCTCTCCCTTACCCACCCACCTTGGAGTCCAACTAAGGGGCCAGGGCCAAGAAATCACTGTCTTGACCCCTTCCAGGTTTCAGGAGAGATATACAACAGACAGAAACCTACCAACCCTATCCCCCTGATCATGCCCAACTCCCGGGAACAGAGAGCTGAGCACTGCAGGGGTTACCTTGGCCAGCCGGAGAACTGCCTGTTTTGACCCAGCCCCATGAAGGGGAAGCCGATTGACACACCCGGGCCAGAGTGTACCTCCTGTCCAGGAGAGGTCCGAGCCAAAGTGATGTGTTGAGGGCGTTGGCCCTCTCAATCACCAGGATCTCATTCCCCTCCGACACAAGTCGCACCGCACGGCAAACGCGGCGGATCTTAAGAAGACCACAGAGAGAAAAAGAGTGTGGAACAGAAGGCTTGAAGGGGAGACGAAGAAAGAAAAGATCCGTTAAGAAAGGCAGAAGACAGAATAGGAAAAAGGTGGGTTACTATTTGTCTGGGCCCTCACTCCTAACCTTTCTGACATGGGAGACCCTACCAGGGGCATCAATTCCTACCACGTAATGCTTGGCCAGTCAGCAACTTGGCTATACAGGCCTAGAAGCGTTCACAACAACTAACCATCTAGCTGAGTACTGATGCCCCCGTCAGCAAAGCCTAAAAGATCACTGGACCACGCAAGCCCTCCGACCACGGCAAGGTTGCAACCCCCGGAGGGAAACTCTCTATCAACCTCAACTTACAGTGTCCACAAGCAAAGTGTTTTCCCCGCTGGAATTACAGAAAGGCGGACTGGACTCTCTTCGAGACCCTCACAGATACACACACAAAGCCAATCAACATCAGGCAGAAGGACTCAAACAAGATGGTTCGAGACTTCACAAAGGCCGTCTTGAAAGCTGCTACAGAATCCATCCCAAGAGGAGCACGTAAAGACTACAAGCCCTACTGGACGGAGGAACTCCAGAATCTGGAAGATGCTGTTACGGAAGCCAGGGACAGAGCAGAAAAGCAGCCATCACTGGAGAATAATATAGCGCTGAAGGAAGTAACTGCCAGATACGAGCTGTCCTGCGCACAAGCTGCAAGAAAAAGCTGGCAAGAGAAAACTGAAAGCCTAAATCTCGACAGGGATGGCAGCAAGCTGTGGAAACTGGCTAGAACCCTCTGTAATGAAACAACAAGTCACACCACTATAACAATACAAGAGAATGGAAATTACCTCTCTGGAAAGAAAGCAGCAGACCACTTCATAGACGTCTATGAAAACATCAGCAATCTGGAAGTCCCTCCTGAACATAGAGCTGCAGTGCACAGGGCCCAAGGTGAACTTCATGAGGAAGAGCCCCAAGAGGAAGTCATGACCACAGCTTTCACAGAGAAAGAGCTGGAGGAAGCGTTGCAGAGCCTCAACCTGAAGAAGTCACCTGGACCAGACGGAATCACAAATGAAATGATTCTGCATCTTGGGATGAAGAGCAAGGCAGTCCTTCTAAAAATCTTTAACTCCAGCTGGAAGACAGGATCAGTACCACAGTGTTGGAGGGAAGCAGACATGATCCCCATTCACAAAAAGGGAAAGGACAAGTCGAAGGCTGACAGCTACAGACCCATCAGCCTTACAAGCTGCTTAGGGAAGCTGATGGAGAGACTTGTCAACACAAGGCTTGTCTGGCACCTTGAGGAGCATCAGCTGCTGAGCCCTGAACAGGCAGGCTTCCGCCAACACAGATCAACAGAAGACCAGATCACATTCATCACGCAAAGCATTGAGGACGCTCTCCAAGAAAAGAAGAACACGCTTGCTGTCTGGATTGACATGGAGAAGGCGTTCGACAAAGTCTGGAAGGACGGACTTAGGCTCAAACTACGGCGATGTGGTGTGTCTGGGAGGATGTACACCTGGATCAGCCAGTACCTACACAATCGCCAAGCCCGAGTCAAGATTCAGGGCCAGAAAAGCAAGAAGAAGGTGCTGAGACAGGGAGTACCACAAGGAGGAGTCCTTTCGCCAACGCTGTTCCTCATCTTCATAGATGACATCGTCAGAGAACTGCCAAAAGGGGTCAGAGGAGCGATCTACGCAGATGACCTGGTGCTTTGGTGCTCTGAAGAGTACACCACCACAGCACAGGTACGCCTCCTGACTGCGCTCAACAAGATCAGCGACTGGACCAAGGAATGGCTTGTCTCTGTCAACTCAAGCAAAACAACCTACACAGTCTTCAGCCTATCCAGCAAGAAGCAAGAGGCGAAGCTGACACTGAACAACCAAAGGCTTGCAGAGGAACCCACACCTACCTACCTGGGAGTGACCTTTGACCGCAGGCTCACTTGGAAACAGCAGATCACCAGATGCTGTAGCAAGGCCAAGTTGAGACTGGCGATCATGAGGAAACTTGCGGGGACGGACTGGGGGGCTGACGAACGTATCCAGAAGAGACTCTATACAGGGAGAGTCCGACCTGTAGTTGAGTACGGGATGTCAGCATGGGCATCAGCTGCAAAGTCTAACCTCAACCACCTCAATAAGATACAGAACCAAGCTCAGCGTGTCATAATTGGCGCCATGAGATCCACCCCAATCCTGAAGATGGAAGAGACCACTGGGCTACAGTCATTGGAGGACAGAAGGGACACAAAGATCCTCATCCAAGCAGCAAAATTCAAACGCCTTGAAAACCATCCAATGAACAACAGAATGAGCAGACCCACCAAGAGCCGGTTGAAAAGAGGCAGCTTCATCCGCCAGTCAAGACGCCTTGAAAGACAAACCCCAGTCTTGATGGAACATGAAGCAAAGCCTATCCCGGCAAATGTCACCCACCCATCTTGGAAGAGGCAGGTGTTCCCAACAGTCGTCACCAGCATTCCCGGAGTGGAGAAGAGAGGAATACAGTCAGACACACAAAGGAAGGCCCTGGCCATGGAGTACATCTGCAACCAGTATCCCCAGGAAGACTGGACCCATGTCTTCACAGATGGCTCCGCCACAGAGGCAACGAAGGATGGTGGAGCTGGAATCTTCCTCCGATACAAAGACGGAGATGAAGAAATTGCAATTCCAACAGGAAAATACTCCACCAACTTCCGAGCTGAGCAAGAAGCCCTCTGTGAGGCAGCCACAAGTCTTGCAGAACTCCAAAAGAACAACAGGGCAGGTGGTGGTCTTCTCCGACGCTCTCTCCGTGCTCCAAGCCCTCAAGAACTCCCGCTGCAAAGAACAGAACCATATCACTTCAGCCCTTGTTGCCCTGAGTGCCAGAGTGGAGAAAGTGGTGATACAATGGGTACCAGCACACTGTGGCATCAGAGGCAACGAAAAAGCGGACATTCTGGCAAAAGATGGTGCACAGAAGGAGCAGGCCAACAACCTGGTGTCATACGATGAAATTAAGACAATCATCAAGGCACAACAAGGAATAAAATGGCACCTCCTGCATCCCAAATACAACCCAGAAGACACATACCATTTGCTGGGACGACGGGAACAGGTCAAGATCTTCCGCCTGAGGACTGGACACAATCGCCTGCTCCACCACATGCACACAAAATTTGGCATTGGACAGAGTGGAGAGTGCCCTTGTGGTGAGGGACCAATGACAACTGACCACATCCTTCAAGTCTGTACGATGTATGCAGCATCCAGGAGAAAGTACTGGCCAACACCGACAGCAGTGGAAGCCAAGCTGTACGGCACCCTGGAGGAGCTGCGACGGACGGCAGCCTTCATCGAGGACACCGGGCTGCCCATCTAACGGGATGGCGAACGAGGAAGAAGAAGAAGAAGATTTAGTTTGTCAATTTCAATTTGATATAGTTTTTGTATATATAACATGGTTCTCTTATTCGTCTGTTTTTTAATGTTTGTGTTCATCCACATTGCAATATCATCGCCATATTGCACTACTTGCATATTTTTAGATAGTATTTTAGGAAGATCGTGAACGAGAATTGTAAACAGAATAGGTGCATTAACGGAGCCCTGAGGGATGCCAATGTCAATATCTTTAATAAATGAAGAGTAAAGAGACTTTATAGTTTGGCTCTTATTTATTCATTATGATCCATTTCTTTACTCTTGCAATAAGAGGCTGACTGACAAGTCGATTGGCCCAAGACGTAGTTTACTGGATAGTTTGTTTACTTACTGATTAGCCAACGTCATCGCTAAAATTAGTAAATCTTTTTTTGTTTAAGCGATTGATGTCATAGTGTCTTCGAATGGGAAGAAAAACGATAACAGGAAATGGAAAAAAATGAAAAGGGGAAAAGAAAAGAGGGGAAAAAAAGGAAAAAAGTTAATCAAATTGAACTATACTTCAACACAATACTTACGGAAAAGATGGTTTCTACCCTAAACTACTTTACGTTATTGTATAAGTTTCTCTCATGTTTGTAAAGTGTTCACATATTCTTGTTGATAATGTGATTGCTGTTTCCACTCCCTTCCTCCCATTTTCCATGTTATTCATTTTATTTTTCATTGCTGTTTCCACTCCTTCCTCCCATTTTCCATGTTATTCATTTTTTTTTTCAGCTACTGTGTCTCTTTTTTCGGCTCTTTTTTGTTGTTTTTTTGTCTGTTTGTTTTTCTTTTTTCTTTTTCAATGTTTCCCTATAAAAAAAAAAATTAAAAAAATCGCAAGCACGAAGTGAAATGTTTAGTATGTTGTGAATGTATTTAACTGCCAATATACTGTAAATGTCAATTTGAGCACAGTATAAGCCTAGGGCTTGTTGTTGCTCATTCGTCCTGTCAATTATGAAGGTATTTTGTTCATTTGTTTCCGAAACCAAGAGTAACATTTATCAACCCTAGTACAAACTGATCTCTCAGATAAGAAAGATTTTATGAACTGATACATTGCACCATTAATCCCAATATTTTTCAACTTATAAAGTAAACGAGAATGCCACACACTATCATATGCTTTTCTGATGTCAAAGAAAGTAGCAAGTGTACTTTTTCTAGAGCAAATTGTTTTTTAACATGACTTGCAAGTTTTACAAGGTGTTCAGTTGTACTTCTACCTTTTCTGAAACCTGCTTGATTGTTGGGAATTATGTTATTCTTTTCGCAATAATGTAAAACGCGTTTTTCAACTATCTTTTCTAATATTTTTCCAACTTGAGATGTTAATGCTATAGGTCGGTAACTATCAACTGCAGACCTAGGTTTACCTTGTTTTGGAACTGGAATTACAACTGTCCTCTTCCAGAAAGTAGGAAGAGTTCCATTTAACCAACATTTTTGGTAAAACGAGTGAAGTAATTGCTTCCAGCACAATGGTAAGTGGCGTAACAACTGATATGAAATTCTGTCTAATCCAACAGCTGTCTTATTCGAGGAAAATGACATTAGTGCTTCTTTAAATTCTTCAAATGTTATAGATGCATTTAAGTAATGGTTTGGATCCGCTGTGGGATCACAATAAGTATCCTTTTCCTCCTCTAGTTCTCTGTAACTTTTGGTATCTGTATGTAGTCTAGTTGATGAGTTATTTTTTGAAAAAGCTTGTACAAATGCTTCAGCTTTCTCTGATGATGTTGGAATATTATTTTTTTCTAATTTAATAGGATATGAAGGTAGATAATACTTGTTTCTTAATTCCTTCACTTTTTTCCATACTCTGTGCATGTCCTTAGATGAAGATATTTCTGAATGACAAAAATGATTGAAATACAGACGTTTTGCTTTTGCGACAACCCTGTTACTGTGGCTTTTTGCACATTTCATTTCAATAAAGTTTTCATCAGTTCTATCTTTGAGCCACGTTTTGTATGTTTTCTTTTTATTAGATACGGCTTCTGCACATTCTTCATTCCACCAACTATTTCCTCGATATTTTTTATCAATAGAAGATTTGCACTTTGGCATTGCTTTCTCAGCTGCAGATATAATAGCTTTTCTAAAGTTGTTATAAAACACTTCAATATCTTCGTGCTCAATAATGCTGCGATCTATAGATAGAAGGGTTGACTCATATAAACTCCAATCTGCTTTATTATATAAAAACTTTGGTATTTTATCTTCAACTTCTGCTTCTTCATCAGCTATTTGCTCGTGTATTTTCACAACAATAGGAAAATAATCACTCCCTAATGAATCATCTTCTGTTGTCCAAGTAGCATTGATGGCCAAATCAGGAGATATTAATGTGAGATCGATGGAGGTTGGTCTATGTGTTGATATATCAGACACTCTTGTTATGCTGCCATCATTCATTAGTACGAAATTAGAATCAACAATATTTTCAACAAATCGATTGCAAGATATAACAGAGCAATCAGGTTCCCAAAATGGAGAATGCGCATTGAAATCACCCAAAATTATCCATTTCTTATTTATATTAGGAAGATGTTTTATCCTATCTGTATTGTCAGCATTTGGCCCATTTGGATAGTAAACAGAAAGTATGTTACAGTGAAACCTTTGTTCACCTTTAACGATACGGAAGTAGCAAAAAAGTTTTCAATGACATTAGTTGAATGATTGAATAATAACTTTAGAGGACTGTAATTCAAGTCTGATCTGACATAAATTGCAGTTTGAACCCGTTTAGTTGACACACTGCAGTCATATAAAGGTGGATAATAAAAACCACGAAATTTAGGCAACTTAAAAGGTTCAGCATTTAAGGATTGTAAGGCCAGAATGCAATAGTTTTTAGAATAGATGTGATTTTCTAACTGAAGTAAGTTTTTCACAATTGATCTGCAGTTCCATTGTAAAATGTTCAAAGAATTGTTAGCTAAGTTCATTCAACACTATTTAAAATCAAAACAACTTGTGACTTTTGAGAGAAAGCAAATTGAATAGGTAACACCGTGACGGATACAAAAATAAGGCCCATTGATGTTGAAGGAGCCCAAGTAGTTGTGCTCTCAGATCCCCTGCAGGAAGAAGGTCATCGCTGAGGTCGTTGCAGTCTAGAACAGCCATGGAGGTATGAAGTGTGGAAGGTAGAAACCAGCATGGTGATGATGGGGGTGACCTCGTCTCCTCTTTGGTTTTTCCCAAAACAATGCATTGAGATGACGACCCAGAGTCCTTGCAATAACGCTGGCCCCTTTTGCAGTGGGGTGGATACAGTCAGGGGCCAAAATTGATTTTTCGGAGGCTTGAAGATGGTTGTAAACAACGTAGCTGATATCTTTCTCACCGGCCAGTTTTGACTTCGTCATGGCGTTGAATTGTTCCCTCTTGATGTCTAACGTTTTGTTCCTCACAGGGGCAACCTGACTTATCA
The DNA here is from genome assembly GCA_033310375.1 of Conus canariensis. NCBI lineage: Eukaryota > Metazoa > Mollusca > Gastropoda > Neogastropoda > Conidae > Conus > Conus canariensis. The sequence goes on from CM065734.1 coordinate 5,992,683, forward strand.
CCACCCTGGATTTGGGGAACTTATTCTTGACGTCCCCCACACATTTTCTTATTTCTGTGCTACACACAGTGGGATCTTTCCCTTTCAGATCATTCAGCCCAACGTGTAATACAACACAATCAGGATCTGGATCCTCCACCTCTTGAATCACAGAGTTGCATACGTCCAGAGCAAAAGCTTTTCGTTTTGCAACACGCAGGCCATATGACAGTCCCAAGCGTCTCCCGTCAACTTTGGACATAATGGAATCTCCCAATAAAAGAACACGGGGAGTGTCGTCGAATTTTCCAGACGTAATTTTAACTTTGGGTTTGGATTTGACATCTACTTCTTTGTCGTCATGTTTTTTTGATGACATCACTTTTTTCTCTGTTCTGAATTTTTGTTTTGCCCCTATTTTTATTCCGGGCCAAATCCAAGGCTGAAGCCTTCGATGCCACTGGATCAGCCGACCCCGCCGGAGACGATTTCAATGCGTCAGCCTAAGTACCTCTGGAGGGAGGGGCTGCTTAGTTGTTACCGTTGTCAACACGGAGTTTCGAAACCGTCTCTCTCAAGTTTCCTATCATATGGGTTTAAGAGTAAAAAGTGAAATGGGCTCATTGACTTATACAGTTTACACTAGTATGCATCAGCCCAGAACACAGAAATGCCAACATACAAATGAGGTTACCTTCCAATCTACTTTAATCATGGATGGGCTGAATCTACATTGGAACAGGATGATGAATACTTTGAGCTGAACTGATGACATGTAAACTGTATAATTCTACATGAATATGCCTAGAAATCAAATGAGTGGCAAAATCATTTGGGGGAGAATAGGGAAGTAACACCTTTTTTAAAGCAAGCATTGATGACAGGTCTATATGCGAAACAGGATTTTCCTTGAAGTGGGAACTGATGTAATTTTGATTAACCCATTCGCTGCTTGAAAATGTTACAAACAAAGGCTTTCCCAGTGCCAGGGAAATCTAATGATTTGGGGGTAATAATTAACAAAAAATTCTAGCTCAGAAACTACAAAAGATATAACAATGAAATATATATGATTTTTGAAGGAAATTGAATGAAGATTTTGAATCTGGGCTTCTTTTGTTTTAATTTTGATAATAAAAAAATATTTAGGCATTTAGATTTGGATAGATTTTTTTGCACGATCAAAAACATATGTATTTACCACTACAGCTTCACATCCAAAAAAGAACACAAAGCAAAAAAGTTGAAAATAAAGTTTGTATTGTCACACTACACACGTAAATGAAAGTAAAACAGTTTAGAAGTCTGTCAAGACGCTCGCACTCTATGCAGACAGGTCAGTCCACGACCACGCCCCCCTCCCCCCACCACGCCCCCTGCCTCTCTTTCACTCCTCCTCTTCTCTTCTGCCCCATGTCACGCCGTAAGCAGGCCACGCTCCCCTCTCGCGCTGACTATCACATCACTGGCCACTGGCACGCAGTGCAGAGTACACACAAGGCGAGCTCGTTCGACGCTGGCAAACCAGTCAGCTGAACACACACTGAGGTCACACAGCCCGACTCAGTAACTGACGAATACGGTCAGCAATTCCATCACAATCATCATCTCACCTTCATGCTCGAGTAAGTTGTTGAATAAAAGATTATTGTCTTTGTCAAAAATGATTAGCAGAGCCTGCTCAGCTGTGTAAATATGTTGATTTGGTCGCTACCCTTGTCGAAGGTTGCGCCGCCATCTTTGCAAGCGAGACGAAGTGCTGGCTGGTCATCCAGTCAGTGATGAGAATAAATGGGCTTTCCCCTCACGTGTGGTCATTTGCATATCATTTTAATACTACAGACATATAAGGCTTACTATGCACACTCTATTTAAGTCCGTTAATAGAAATAGTAACAAATGAAAATTCAAGAAAAATGCATGACGTCAGTGGATGGCCCATAGGCACTGGGAAAGCATTTTTACTTTGGCGTCAGCTGACGGCTTATAGGCACTCTTCGGGTTAAAAAACCAGAAAGGCCAAAGAAGTTGCATGCCTGTATCCCAAGTGCTTAAAAGGTTGATGTTTCAAAGTGTAGCAAGACAGAAAATGTCACAACTTTCAACACAAAAGCATACAATGAGATGAACAAACACAAATGCATCATTTTCATAATCATTATTTATCTTCAGCTTCATTTACTGTATGATTATATGCTAGTGCGATGGCCAACAAAGAAAAAAAGATGGTACCTTACATGCAGAGCCACTGTTATCGAATGAAGACAAATGAAGCAGAGACAAAAAACAAAAACAAAGAAAAAACCAGTCGACACTCTTGTGGAATGTCATTCCCACTGACCCATCTCTCCTACAAATACACCTCACACTATTCAGGCATCAGAAGTGTCCACAAAAAAGAACATCTGTTGAAAATGGTGCCAAACAGCACCTGCTTTGGCCATAATGACATGCTAATACAGGAGTGAGTGAAGAACTCGCCCCGTCACCATCTGCAACATGACCTGGAATAAGGAGCAGGAAGACTAATCTTGGTCTTACAGTAAAAGAAAAATCATGAATGAAGCGCAGAACTCATTTTAACTTTAATCATAGTAGTGCTGAATTATTCTACAACAACAACAAAAAAAAAGGAAAAATGTTAAATGATGTAGGGAACAATATACAGTACATTAAAATCAAGTAGGGTAACTCTTGTTCCCATGATGAAATAAACACATGCCCACAACTCCAAATGCTCGGCGATTAGGTGTCGTAAGCAGCATTCGTTTGGAGTTATGGGTGTATGTTTATTTCATGATGGGAGCAAAAGTTACCCTACCTGATTGTTATTTAATTCTACAGTAGTTTCAGAGTTGCTGGCTGAGGAGAATTCAGTGTAGCTGCTGTGAAAATGGGTTATGCTGAGAAACTTTTTTTTTTAATTTTTGTTCATATGGTTTTGCAAAATGGATAATGTGTTGTACACAACCGGAAAGCTGAATGAATGTTATTACAAACTGATGCAAAAGTTGGTGATGATGTCTTTGAGAAACTAACATACTAAATAACAACATTAATAATACAAGTATGCATGTATGTTTTCTAGTTTGAAAAAAAAAATTCGGAAGAAAAAAACCTGTTATTTCTCTTCTTGTTTTCATCCATGAATGTATTTTAGAATAAGGTCTAATTCTGTACCTAAAATACTACCAGCGTTCATAAAGTCTGAACAACAATTTCAATTCTCTGGTGAAAGTGTTCACCGAAAGCTCCAAATCACAAAGTTGAAATCTACCCAGCCGTACTCAGCATGCAGCAGGACATGACTACGCTCTCGTGAACTATCTGCACCAAAGTCCTCATAATGTGGTTGATTATCAGCTTCACTTGGATTCTCAAGTCCCCATCATTTAAAATCAACTCAGCAATATGATTCAAACAGTAATTTGATAACTTCTTTGAGCTTGGGGCTTGAGAAAGTCAGTGCATTGCCATCTTTTTTTGTTGTTGTTTTTTTGGAGAGCAAACAACTGGACAAGGTGTGCTGATCGCCATCTGACTACACCTATTTATCCTTTGAAAATGAACAGACCTTACATTAACCAATCAATATAAGCATTTCCAGCATACCGGAAATACACTTAAACCCTTCTGGTGATATGGAGTACCTGGAAAATCAAATATTCAACATTTACAAGCTAAAATTAGTAGTCAATGATGTCATGTAATCGAACCTGATGGGTCTCAGGGCTTTGCAACTCAGTCTAGAGGAATCAAGCCATGTCACCAGGAATAGTGTGTAACTTGCGTTAAGAACACTTGTATTATTTCCAATAAGCTACATCAATGTGATCATTTTACCACTGATTTACCAGCGAAAGTAAATACTGCCTAGCAGAATTCTTTGCTGATAATCAAGCAGTAAACTGAGGAGTCTAACTGCCAACCTGAATTTTCTGAGTTTCATGCTATGATTTGGAGGCTTCCTTTTAAACTTAAAGGTATTGCCATCACAAAGTGACGCTTATTTTGTGAATTACACTCAGGTTTGAAGCATTTATTGCAAAAAAGGACTGATGACATCGCTGACTGCAGAAATTATTTCATTTTATCTCCTTTTCTGATAACACAGATTTTACTGACAGTTCTGATGCCTGCATGACACCTTCATAACATACATAACCCTACAACAAAGAGACATCGACTGCTCTAAACATGTATATGAGAATCCCACTTGAAGTATGATTTGTTACATACACATCATAAACTACTATCATCAGGTAATATATTACACATCGGCGTACAGTGCAACAAGAAATGTCCATGAATCTAGATTCAAAGTCAAATCAAATCACTGGTTTTAGTATTAAGGTGGATATTCACAAAGAAATCAAACAAGTGGAAATACTACTTCAAAAACTAAAAAGTTGAGGTAAACCATACATCTAACAAAATGCTGTTTTCATACTGCATTACACAACGGAGGTAGTTAAAACCCCATAATGCTCCGAGTTATCTCAATGTAGGCCAACAGAAAACTGAAACAGACCTGACTGAATCCTGCAAAACATGGTCTTAAAACATACCATTCAATATGGACATTTCATAAGAGTAAAAGCCTTTATGATTCATACAATCATGATTTTTCTTACACACGAATCATGATTTTTCTTACACACTCAATTTAACTTGTATGAACATCTTGGCATGATTCAAACAAACTGTAACTCAATAATGACGACATAGTGACAAGGAAGAACTGTACATGAACTAGCTGAACTGTGTTAGATGATTTTCATATACAGCAAGTTTATCTAGTGTTAAACTCCCTACCACAATCTTCTTCCTTACCACTGGCATGCTAGCTTCTCCTTTAAAATTTGTGCAACCTGTATGTTTAAAAAGAAAAATTAAAATCACGAATAAAAAAATCAGTCCATTAACAAAACAAAATTTCTCTATCAATTTTAATGGAAAAGTAAGCATTCAATAAATGACATCTGAAAATAACAGCAATCGGTCACAACAAATGCTCGTGTACTAGAAAAAAATTGGGGAATGCTTTCTGGAGGGGGGAGGGGGGTGAGAGGGGAGGCTGTTTTTATTTTGACCCAACAGATTAATAAGAGAAACTGGAAACAGGTGGAGAAGGAAAATGGAGTGCAAGACAGGCAAAAGAGACTATGAAGCAGAGAGCTTCTCCATATCAAAGCTCTCCAAAATAACTAAACAATAACAAAGATACTTGAAACATGTGCTAGTATGTCTGGGAAATGAGAATGGGGGACTTACTGAGTAAGTATCGGACAAAAGACAGAAATGATATCATCAAATGTTTATGAAATACGCAAGAGTGCAAAAGACAAATTATATGCTGCTGTGAAAAAAAAAAAAACTCACAAAAGAAAAAGTGCCATCCACCCCCCACTCAAAAGCCTCCCAATTCACACAAGAGAACAGCCTTGAAAACATTTCAGATTTCATGCATGTCAAAACTGAAACTGGGAGGAGCAAAAATTAAAGAACAGCATTTTAACACCAGTATGTCATATTCCAACTTAATGATTAAAAAAAAAGAAGAAAGAATGAACAATACATCTCACATGACCTACAACGCTTAAAAAAAAAGAAAGAAAAGTACAGACGAATGCAAATTTTAAACAAACACATATTGAAAAAAAACAAACACACACACACAAACAGCCTGAATAGTTTGTGACAAGACTGGGTGCTGGTGGAATATCTTTACTGACACTGCTGTTCTTCAGAGCTCTGAATCCTGGAGAAGTCAAACTCCTTTCCTGTTATTCTCTCGTAGATTGCCAGCACATCATCACATGTGGTCTCAAAGTGAGTGGTGGCATCATATGACTTTGTGATGAAGACCTGCAACACACGCAGCCTTATGAAATGCACTGATCTTTAATTCACAGTGGTTCAACCAAAGTATGATGAACACAGGTGAACAAAGAAAAACAAATGGAACTTAGGGAATGAAAGATGACAACTTGAAACGGCATAAAGTCTGATGAATAGGGATTTTCTTCACACTTACCTGTCCAAACAAATGCCTTACTTCCACAAAACATAAAACACACTAACATCAAGGATCTCCCCCCAAAAAAATTAAAATGGACATCAGGGAGCTACCTTTACCCAACCTACAGAAATACATCAGTGGTCTCCCCTAGCTAACATGTCATGAACTCACTCTGCCCAAAACAATTCAATTTCCTCTTTTTCTTGACCTGGGACACAAGCTCTCTCCCAGTTTGAGCGCTTTGTTATTGATCAGCTGAAGTGTTCACAGAACTTCACATTTGTCTCTCAAGAAAAGACCACTCCTTCTCTGTCCCAAACTTCGAGAGAACTGATACAGCAAGCCTCTGCACTACAGTTGCAGTCTTTGCAGGGCTCAATGGCACAACCCATTCAAGCCAATGTTTCCTCTCTGCCAGACTTCAGAATTTGCAGACCCTGTTGTCCACCAGTGCCTACATTAGATCAACATGGGACTTGTGTAGTATGCACCCGCTGCTCACCCTTCACTTCCTGTAGCTCTTTCTAGAATTGGCCAACCTTGACATGGTGTGCAGTTTGTTCACTTTGCACTGACAATCAGCCAGTTTTTGCAAGAGTAGCAGCTGATACTCCATGCTTCACTGCTTCAGCCACAGTCTCAGATATGGTGGAGACAGGCCAGCGTCTCCCCCCAGCATGTTCTACGACCCCTACCCCCGGTCAACCAGTTTTGGAGGAGACGCTGGATTCCTGAGTTTCTGGTAGACCTGGGAAAAGCAAGACTCTTGCAAACGGCACCAGCTTGGAAAGCTGCCTACAAGGCGTGGCTCCAAGGGAGGTTACTGGTGCAAGCGAGCGCTCCCCAGCCAGTATCAGCAGGGAGGACAGGTTGCAACCTGATCTTTTGAAAGGCAGGCATGGTATGAATACAAGTGCATGGGAGACAGATGAGTGACAGGAATTTGAACTTGACGACAAGGATATGTGCATGGGAGACAGATGAGTGAAAGGAATTTGAACTTGACGACAAGGATATGTGCATGGGAGACAGATGAGTGACAGGAATTTGAACTTGACGACAAGGATATGTGCATGGGAGACAGATGAGTGACAGGAATTTGAACTTGACGACAAGGATATGTGCATGGGAGACAGACGAGTGAGAGGAATTTGAACTTGACGACAAGGATATGGATGAGTATTATGATGATAATGAGATTACCACAGCCTCAGAGTTCGTTCTCTTGAAGTCAGAGACTGATGATCCTTGGTCTGTTATTTCCAGGACTCTCTCTGATACCTATTTCCATGCTCCTGCTCCTGTTGCTCGAACAGTTTGGATTCGTTCCTCCTTTTCAGAGGAGACCGGCACCGAGGATACCGATTCTTTACCTCACATCTCAAAAAAAGTGGGACAGTTTCATGATCTATTGAATTCTTCCCTCCTTGATTCCCGTTTTGCTCACACAGGTATTCCGTTGGTTACAGCGATTTACCCTGAGGAGATTCAGGTTATCAGGAATTACCCCACATTTTAACCCTTTGCCTGCCACATGACTTTGTGCTACATGACTATGTGAATACCACGCCAAGTGAGGTAACTCTGCAACACATACACACTTGCCATAAAGAAACCTCAATAAAAAAAAAAATCTGCTTTTAACTCATCTGTTCTGTAAAAGTAATGAAAAAAAATTCACAGACATCATTCCATTCAAAACAGTCATTTTTCCCCATATATAGTGAACTGGTATACGAGGGGAAAGAACAAACAAACTATACCTCACTGTTCTCGATGCTAAAATAATTTTCCCAAACTTCACTGTACCCACAGAATGTCATGGATTAGGAGCACAGAGTGATTTTCCAAGTCTAAGCGTTTATTTAATTACTTGAAATTATGCTTTACACTCCACACACATACGCGTATAGTCTCACACACACACACACACAGACACACACATGCAGACTGAGTTTTAATATTCAGCAGTTTTATGCACATGATATACACAGGAGACAAAAGAAGAAAACGGAAAAAAAAGAAAAGAAAAAAAAAGAAAGCACAAAAAAGAAAGAAAAGAAAAAGCTGAGTTTTCAATGTGTATGTAGGTCACTGTGTGTGTGTGTGTGTGTGTGTGTGTGTGTGTGCGTATGTGCATGCGTGCATGCAAGATTTCACTGCGAGCTGTGACTCAGATTTTAGATCTGTGTTTGAACAAACAAGTTTTCATACAGATCAGCTTTGTATGAGCGCACTCATTCGTTCATGAACTCTGCATGATAACTTAGTTATTTGTTATTCATGTTTGTTATTTCAGAAGATGATACATTTGCTGATAATTACAAAGTCTTCCAGATAGCAAACTGCTGTTAGGAAAATCACAACTCTGAAACATTCAAAAGAAAGCATGTGTGATTGTGTATTTGGACATTACTCTTTCTGTTACAACATAGTTAGAGTTGATCTAGTTGCTTGTGAGTTACTGACAACATTTAACACATTGAAATGTTCTGTAACCCCAAACTACCCAAAAACAACACACACACACATAGAGATGTATACAAATATATATATTGAAAGAGATATCATCATATTCTTTTGATGCTTTGCATATTTTGAAAAATTAACTAGAATTGCACCATCTTGCATGCACCCAAATCTCATTTGAATCAATCAAATGGTTTAAAAAAGATATTGATTTTTTTTTTTTCTAACCATGTTTAGGTATTTCACGTTGCCCATGTCTGCACCAGTAAACTAGTTTTTACTGAAATTTGAAAGCTACTTTTAACATGAAAATAATTATCTTTGGATCAATGAGAAAAAACATTCAAATGGAATACAAAGCATTCCATGTCAAAGCATAGTTAGGGCTGTTCTTGTACTGCAACTGTTGGTGAGCTATGGACAACGCAGTGTGTCAAACACATGATGCAAACATGTCACACACTGAAAAGTTCAGTAAAAAAAAATATGTATAGAATTATCACATTCCATAATATGGACTGTACACATGTTGAACAAGAAGCACTGCTCTGTCTTCCATGTGTCACAATTTCATTGAAATCTGTCAAACAGTTCAAAAGTTATGATGTTTCTTCTAACCTTGTTGGTGCATAATGATGCTGACCATGTCCGCAACTGACAGATTTTCATTTCTCTGAAGTTTGAAGGCTGGTTTTACCATGAAAATAAATTCAGATCAGTGAGAAAAAAAAATTAGTGCATATCTACATATATAGGGAAGTCAAACTGCAGATACTGACACTCTTCAACGGTACTGTTCTGAAATTGTAGTGCCCTCAATATGGCTCTCGGTCCAATTTCAACCATTTTCAAAATATGATTTTTTTCAAACTTTGACTCGTACATACTTTTTTGAATAAAGGAAATTTTGCTTGACATTTGGAACATAGCTTTTCCAGGTATTGGAAATGCTGTCCTATTAAGACTGGATTTGGCAATGAAAGCAAATTATGATTTTGGAGTGGCTGAAAATGGGCCATATTTCACTTTCGGGATCATTTTCGCCACCCCCTATCTTTAAACGGCCATAACTCCGGACCTAATGAAGATATTCACTTACTTTTTCTTGGTCAAATGTTAGCTTTTTTTTAAAGTTGTATAAGAATATGAAAAAAAAAAAAGTTGTTTCTCCCTTCAAAAATTTTAGCTGCTGCTACCTACATTGAGACTTTGGACTGTTTGAGTGGAGTAGTTGTAGCAACCAAAGCCACCTTTCCAAAGTAATTGTTTTTTTTCCCCTTTTTCACTCTTTAGATAACATGTTTGATCTAATTTTCTTTTCTTTTAAGGGAAAAAAGCAATGTTTCAATAGTGAAACAATTTGAACATGTTACTTGGAACGTGCCAAAGTTCACTGAGGCTACTGTAAACTGGGCCATTGGGGGCTGTTGATGGAACAGAGACCATCTCAGTTACTATACAACAGCCAACATCAAGTGTTGCTGGCTCACTCAGAGACTTACTCCAGCTGGACTCCACCACTCAGCAAAAAGGCCTTCAGAGTGAATTTTGTGTGTGCAGCATCATCCTTGTAAAGCCTGGTTAATCAATCTTCTTCCTTGCGCTGAACCCTGTGAAGTGATCTGAAGCGATCAAAGCTAAGTGAATTTTCGTTGTTTTATTCGTTTATGTCTCACCCGATGAAGACCTAAGAGGTCGAAACGCGTTGTGTTTCATCTTGTGACTCGTTTGTCCACGTTCTCTGGGCGGTTCGCTAACATTCATTTAAGATTTGTTTAGATTTCCGCCTGCAGTCGTCTCGCTTTGCAACTAAATCTATTTTGATTGATACTGACTGCTACCCTTCGTTGTTTTGTATTTCTGTTTACGTCATCAGTGTGTGTGATTGTTATCGTGTATACGTCTTTCGATCATTGTATACTGTTAATCATTGATCCATATTTCATTTAACATACGTTTTTAGTCGTGTACGTGCGATCGCAATCAGGCACTCCTGACCTCTTAACTCTACTTCTTCTCTCAACCAACTCTACAGTAAGAACCTAAATCAGAACATAATGCCGGCCCCCCAATTCCTCTCCCGTACACATGCCAGTTTTCACCAGTCCATTCATTTTCTGCCACCTATCATCCAGCCATTTGCACTAGGATATGCTAAAACACAGTTTCAGAAAACGAAATCTGCATCTCATCTCAA